>PVKV010009071.1:0-43214 GCA_004027835.1 Alouatta palliata
CACACACCCCCAGGCCTTTCCCGAAGACACACACACACACACACACACACACACACAGTCTCCCATCTCATATCTGGCAGTTAAGGAATTGATGTCTGGTGTAACAAGGAACCTGAACACTGTGGCCACTATCTGATTAGCTGGAGCCAACACCATATTCTTCTTCTTATCTATTTTGAATGCCCCATCCCTTACAAAGTAAGAGCTCAGTGAATGTCAGTGTCTTTCCCTTTTCCCTTCCCTTGTTATTATTATCCATCTGTTAACTACCTGCTACATGGCCTGCACTTTGCTTAATGACCCTTTAAGATAAGTTTTCTACATTTTTCCAGATAAGGAAGTAAAATCATCATCCAGAGTGAAATGACTGCCCAAGGTCACCCTGATAGTACGCTGCAGAGTCAGGTTTTATATCCAGCTCTTCACTGAGCCCTTTCTCTGTAAGACGTGGGGCATTCAAAATAGAGAAAAAGAGTATGATCATTCATGTTTCCCTTTGTCTCCGTTCCTGAGCAAGCTGCACCTCACAACCCAGTTCTTCCATAAGGAGGGGTACCCTGGAAGGGCTTTGCAACTCTGGGGATAATGTCTTCCCCCATTTCCTATCATTTCCTATCCCTATGTTTAAGAAAAGCCTGCTCCCTTGGCATGCATACGCATGCATACACACACACACACCCCTTTTCAGGAAGGGAGGTTCAGCTTAGCTAAGAGTTTGGTTGTTGTGCTGATGATGATAATCAGGTTCTCTCAACTCTCCTTTCAGTGAGAAGGAATAGCCTGGAAAACTGAAACAATCTTCCCCATCTTTTTTTTTTCCACTTGTGTTTTAAAACACAAGGCTGTGTATAGTCAGCTGGAACTTGGTTAGAGGAAGCTGTTAGTGAACATGCCAGTTTCAGGTGATCTTATTCTCATGGCCCTTTCCTTTTCTCTCTCAGGCCTCTGACTTCATCCACCAAGGACCTGCCAGAATTCCTTCCAGAGTTCTACCAACAAGTGCTCAGCAGAATCTGCACTGAGGAGCGTTGGAAAGATCTGACCCACCTGCCAACATCCTACCGGAACCTGAAAGTCACTAACTGGGATTCATATCTTTGGAGACTGAAGTTTTAACCATTGACAACATTGAATTTTACCTGAACCCTGTGCTTCTGAAAAACAAGGAAGGTCAAGACATCCCCCACAGTCTTAATCAATTCATGCTGCTATAGCAAAAATACCAGAGACTGGGTAGTTTAAGCAGCAAACATTTATTTCTCACAGTTCTGGAGGCTGGAGGTCTGAGATCAGGGTGCCAGCATGGCTGGGTTCTGGTGAGGGCCCTTTTCCTGGTTACGTCTTCACATGGCCTTTCCCTGGTGGGTGCACACAGGAAAAGAGATGACATGTCTTCTCTTTTCATAAGAGCACTGATCCCCTTCATGGGGGCTCTAACCCTAATTACCTCCCAATGGTCCCACCTCCAAATACCATTACTTTGGGGATTAAGGTTTCAACATATGAATGGGGGGAAGGGCACAAACATCATTTCGCATTGTGGAAAATGATTTACCATAAAAAACCACCATTCCCCATATGACTGAGAGAAGATTCACAGATGCCCCCTTGCCTGCCTATGACAAGGCTAGACACAGACCTTCCAAATTCCATTTTTTGCTTCACAAATGATTAGCTGAACTGTTTCATCCTCACTGATCAATAGGACAAAATAAGAAGCTAACAAAACTTGGCTGGACGTGGTGGCTCACACCTGTAATTCTAGCACTTTGGGAGTATGAGGTGGATGGATCACTTGAGGTCAGGAGTTCGAGACCAGCCTGGCCAACATAGTGAAACCCCTTCTCTACTAAAAATACAAAAATTAGTCAGGCATGGTGGTGCGCACCTGTAGTCCCAGCTACTTGGGAGGCTGAGTCAGGAGAATTGCTTAAACCCACGAGGTAGAGGCTGCAATGAGCCGAGATCGCACCACTGTACTCTAGCCTGGGTGACAGAGCAAGACTCTGTCTCAAAAAAAAAGAAGAAGAAGAAGAAGTTAACTTGGTTAAATTGGTTAAATCTCTCTCCCTCCACAAGCCTCTGAACTTTGACCCACTCTTAGCCTCAACCAGCAGACAGCCCCTCCAAAGAACAGGCTGATCTCAGGGTAAAATGTTCTCTGATCAACTATCTGGTCATGTCACTCTTTCATCCCATGTCCCCACACCACAGTTCTTTCTAGCCTTGTTTACTCCTCTTTATAAAAGAATACCCTTATTCGCCTGGCTCCTGAGACAATCGCAGATCTTAAGGTCAGTAATTCTCCCTATTGCAACAGTCCCTCCCCATTCTCATTTCCCACACACACACACACACACCCCATCTACAATAATCCTTTTGAATAAAGGCTGTCCTTGCTAAGTCTGGATTTATTTTGACACCATCTTTAAGAGTTTCCTCTGAGAATACAAGTGGTTCTATGAGAGGGCACTCTAAGTCTCAGTTAACGTTTTGATGAAGATTAATTTATCCCCATTTGACTAAAGGGGAGGATGGCAGACAAGAATACTATAAGAACCTAACAGGCACTAGACATAGCCTTGAATATTACACATACTTAATTTCATGTAATTCTTGAAGATCAAAGATATGAAATGATTTCCCCAAGACGGTACAGAGGCCAGACTGAAACCTAGGTCATTAACTTGGAATCACAGGTTCAACACAGACAATAGCTCCCCACAAAATTTTAAAGATCCCAGAGTCCAGCTCCTCCCTGGTCAGGTTGGAGAAACTAGAGTCAACCAACGTACTAATGACAGAAGAACTTAGAAAAAAACCCACCCCAGGCTCCATCTCATTCCAGTACAACCACAGCTACCACTTTCCACCAACCTCACAGCTCTGTCTTGTCAGCCTTATTAAAACTGCTCTCTGCTGAGTTAGTCTAGACAATTTCCAAGAAAGTTCAGAGGGCTCCCAAGAAGATTCCCCAACCAAGGTAATTAAAGGATTTCAAGTGAAGTCAGAACACACAGGAGCAAAGAAGCAACTCAGCTGGACTCCTTTAACTTTGATTGAACACCTACAGCTTGTTACAACTGTAGTCCTCATATGGCTCCTGCCCAGTCAGGACTATGGGAATATAACATAATGCTGGGAGCCTGAGCTGTAACACAGGCATTGGCAAATAAAGGAAAAATATGTGTCACTCAGCCCTGAAAGGTCAGAGGGTGACCTGCTCCAGGTAAATCTGAGAGCCAGAGAATGGTTAGGATGTAGAGCTCTGGAACTGTAACATTATTGCTAAGCCTCTGGGTGCAGTACAAAAATAAACAACACCAAGTATTGCTCTTAAAAATGGCCAGGCACGGTGCCTCATGCCTGTAATCCTAGCACTTTGGGAGGCCAAGGCGGGCAGATCACCTGAGGTCAGGAGTTAGAAAATAGCCTGGCCAACATGGCGAAATCCCATCTCTACTAAAATAACAAAAAAAATTAGCCGAACATGGTGGCATGTGCCTGTAGTCCCAGCTACTCAGGAGGCTGAGGCAAGAGAATCGCTTGAACCCAGGCGGTGGAGGTTGACAGTGAGCCGAGAGCATGCCACTGCACTCCAGCCTGGGCGACAGAGCAAGACTTCTTCCCTAGTTAAAAAAAAAAAAAAAAAAAAAAAAAAAAAAGCAGGATTTTTTCTGCTAGATGCTTCGTTGTTTCATTTGTCTTTGCAGTATCCTTGTAAATTAGAAAGATTAAAGGCATTATTCACTCTCATTCTACATTCAAACAAAACAAGGCTTTAAGAGCCAAACTGAATTGCAAACCTAAGTGGAGGATAGGGATAGACACAGGTCTAGCTCCCAGGTCTTAGGAATCCAACTAATGTTCCAACTACTATAAACATAAAAATAGAAAGTATTTGAGTTGGATCTTTGCTTCATCTATTCCAGCTTACCATCCAATGTAGAAAGAACTTCCTTCTATAGGTCTCTAAAAAAAAAAAAAGTAAAATTCAGTGGGCATGGTGGCACATACCTGTAGTCCCAGCTACTTGAGAGGCTGAGGCAGGAGGATCACTTAAGCACAGGAGTTTGAGGCTGCAGGTTTAAGGAGTATGTGGGATAGGGAAAAGCATGCTAAGATATACCATTGTTTTGTCTCAGTACAAAATGTTCCATTTATTTTGAAATTTCAGATGCCATTTTAAAAGGTATGAAATTTTTTTTTCAAAAGGAGAATGAGTGTTTATAGTTTAAGAAACACTCCTCATCCCAATGAGACAGGACCTCACACTTATTAGGATGGTTGCTATCCCAAAAATTAAGCAGAAAATAATAAGTGTTGGCTAGATTGTGGAGAAATTGGAATCCTTGCACACTGTTGCTGGAATGTAAAATGGTGCAGCTGCAATAGAAAACAGTATGGCACTTCCTTAAAAAATTAAACAGAATTATCATATGATCCAGCAATTTCACTTCAGGGTATATATCCGAAAGAATTATGTCCATAGCAGCATTATTGACGATAGCCAAGTGGTGGGGACAACCCAGATGGGCACGGAGGGATGAATGGATAAACAAAATGTGGCATATATAAAGGAAATTCTGACACACGCTACAGCATAGATATCACTTGAAGACATTACACTACATGAAATAAGCCAGTTGCTAAAAGACAAATACGGTATCATTTCACTTACATAGGATCTAGAAGAGTCAAAGTCATAGAAACAGAAAGTAGAATGATGGTTGCCAGGGACTGCGGGGAGAGACGGATGGAGAGTTGTTTAATGGGCATAGAATTTTAGTTTTGCAAAAGCTTCTGGAGACAAACAGAATGTACTTAACAATACTGAACTGTACACTTAAAAGTGGTTAAGATAGTAAACTTAATGCTATGTATATTTTACCACAATATTTTTACATCTAATTATGCAAAAAGAAAAAGAAGAGAAAAGAAACATTCTCCATAACAAGACAGAATCAGCCTGTTCCTTTTTCTATGTGATAAAATTGCAGATATGTGAAGACGGTCGTTGTGCTCACATCAGCTTTCTCTTTTTCAAGCCAACTGTTATCAGCTTCATCAGCTTTTCCCCATATGACAGACGGTTCAGATCCTTTGTTTTCCTCCATTGTGTTCCTTTAATACTCTCTGGTTGTTGTTTTAATGTTTTTCTTAAAATAGGATTCCCAGACCAAAGATCATCATCCAGGTGTGTCTAATCAGGATAGAATACTTTGGAACTGTTACTTCCTACAACCTTGCAGATGCTGGACTTCTGTCAATGTGTCCTAAGAATATCAACTACCAAAACCCCAGGTCAATTTTGTGGGACCTGCTTCCCTCACTTGGTACATGGGCCTTTGAGCCTAAATGCAGAATTTTAAATATATTCCTGTTTATTTAATTTTCTAAGTTTTGCCTCAGCTGTATTAAATTAAATTAAATCAAACGACTTCCAAAAATTAAAGAAGAACCCGATCTAAATTAAAATGTAGATTTAAAATTTTTTTAAATGCACATGTATGTTTATTGCAGCACTGTTTTACAATAGCAAAGACTTGGAACCAACCCAAATGCCCATCAATGATAGACTGGATGAAGAAAATGTGGCATATATACACCATGGAATACTATGTAGCCATAAAAAACGATGAGTTCCCATCCTTTGCAGGGACATGGATGAAGCTGAAAACCATCATTCTCAGCAAACTGACAAAAGAACAGAAAACCAAACACCATATGTTCTCACTCATAAGTGGGAGATGAACAATGAGAACACATGGACACAGGGAGGGGAACATCACACATCGGGGCTTGTTGGGGGTGTGAGGGAGCTAGGGGAGGGATAGCAGGGTGTAGGGGGTTGGGGAGAGAGAGCATTGAGAGAAATACCTAATGTAGATGACAGGGTGATGAGTGCAGCAAACCACCATGGCACATGTATACCTATGTAACAACCCTGCGTGTTCTGCACAGGTACCCCAGAACTTAAAGTATAATAAATAAATTTCAAAAACAAAACAACAACAACAAAAAATCTGAAAGTCACACGTAGCTTCTTCGGCCATTCCTCACGTAATAAACTTTAACATCTGAGCTTTTGTTAGATCAAGACTGAGACAAAATTCTACAGCAGACATGGCAAACCGGTTTCATTGAGTACACCCCTGCATTTGATTGGTAGTGGCTGCCTGCAACACTGCTTTTAGGAGCCTCATTCAGGCGGAAGTACAGTGATGGATTAAACATGACTGTCAAAGACTGCGGTAAGGAGACACAGGTAAGTATGACACAAATTTGCCAGGAAGGCTCCATGGGTTTTACTGTGGCTGAATTTCTACCAATGGTCCTGTGATTGAAGTCTAAAGACTATGAGCAGAAGCGTTTCAATTGCTCTTAATTGTCGCTACCATGTCATAGGAAATAAAGCTGGAAAAGGAAACCTAATCTGCGTAATTCCCTCAGACGTCAAAAGACATCTGCATGTTCAGGACTGATGATTCTGCTTTGTCCCCACCCACTCAATTCTGAACCAGAGTCTAAGTCAGAAACAGGAAACAGAATCCTAAAGGAAATCAAAGAAAACAGAAATATTAATGATGTTATTTTTAATTATCCATATCATAAGAAACATATGTGAAAATATTATTTTAATGTTATACATGATATGGTGTGTGCATGTATGAATTAACCACGACTAAGGTAGATACATACCTTATGTCATTTTCCATCTATAAATACATATAAAATCATAGCAGAATACATAGGAAATAACCTAGCACTTAGCAGACACTGGGCATGCAATAATTGTTTGTTGCATTTGATTAAAATCATTGAAATCCTTCTATTTCAATTTATTAAGAAAAGCAGTTACTCCAAATGTGTAGAAATAAATGAAAACCACCCAAATGAGAAACAGCAATGGCTACTCACCCAGAGCTGGCTGTAGCAAAAGAGTCAGCCACCAGCACAAAGGCAGCCAGAGGGGTTGGAAAGCATATGGTGGCAAAAGGGAAGGCTTAGGTGTGCCCTGAAGCTGTTGGCATGGAAAGCTGTAGGCAGGCTAACTATAAGTGAGAAATTCTATGTAATTGGTTAGGGGAGCATATTTGGCTTATTCCAGTTGGTCCCAAGCTAGAAATAGGGAACAAGCTGTCAGTTATTAATCAAGTCTTGGCATTTGGGGTCAATTGCTATAGCAGTTGTTACTTGGCTTCCTGTATTGGTTAGGGCAGGTAACTGTATATATAGTCTACCCATTATCTGTTTGAATATTAGCCTCTCAAATACAAAAGAGTAAAATTCACTTCAATTCCATAAACATTTATACAAACACTTACTACATGTCAGGGACTGCATCAGATGCTTGAAATAAAGGGATGAATATGACACAGTCACTGCCCTACATGGTGGGTGTGACAGTTAATACTGTCAACTTAATTGGATTGAAGGATACGAAGTATTGATCCCGGGTGTGTCTGTGAGGGTGTTGCCAAAGGAGATTAACATTAGAGTCAGTGGGCTGGGGAAGACAAATCCACCCTTAATCTGATGGGCACAACCTAATTAGCTGCCAGAGAATATAAAGCAGGCAGAAAAACATGAAAAGGAAAGACTGGCCCAGCCTCCCAACCTACAGTTTCTCCTGTGCTGGACGCTTCCTGCCCTCCAACATCAGACTCCAAGTTCTTCAGTTTTGGGTCTCAGACTGGCTCTCCTTTCTCCTCAGCTTGCAAACAGCCTATTGTGGGACTTTGTGATTGTGTAAGTTAATACTTGATAAACTCCCCTTTGCACGTATATATATATGCTATCACTTCTGTCCCTCTAGGGAACTCCGACTAATACAGTGGGAAAGGTAGGCACATGAAAACCTGCAGAGGATAGCCTATCCCTCTGTCTCTGGTACAGATGGTATTAAAGCTTCCCTAGAAAGAGCTGTTGACCCATAACTCTCCAGAAGAGTTTTCACTACCTTCAAAGTAGATGCAAGGCCCTTAGATTCAGGAAATGGTTTTTAAAACTGTCCTGCTGTCATTTAAGACAATGCTCTCAAAGCCTACCCAGTAAAATGATAAACCCATAAAATTACTTAACATTTTTAAACATTTAAGTCCCAGTAATAGGGACTTTCTTTGATTTACCGTTACTTCCTCTCTTACAAACCAGAAAAGTGAAAATTTTATAGAAATTAGATTAAACTAAGATGATCTTCCCACATTCAGTTTTTTTGGTTTGTTTGTTCATTTGTTTGTGGTTTTTGGTTTTTGTTTTTACAAAATACACTTGTTCATAGCCTTGAATATTGAGTGGTACTAGCCAATAAGTAATTGTTATGCTCCTCTGTCTCAATCCAGTTACCTAGACCCCCAGTTTCCTACTTGAAGCCCTGGTTATCACTCCCCACTGTATTCCACTCATCCATTCTTCCCTGGATCTTATAAGTCTTGCTGGGGCCACCAAGCCTTATGGATGGCACCCATCACTTCTACCTCATTCTATTGGCCAAAGCAAGTCAAGAGGTAGGGAAGTAGGCTCCAAGTACAAGAAGGAGTAAAGAAAAGCCCACGTGGTGGCTTATGCCTATAATCTCAGCACTTTGGGAATCCAAGGAGAAAGGATCATTTGAGACCAGGAGTCTGAGACCTTGTCTATACTAAAAATCAAAATATTAGCTGAGCATAGTGGCACATGCGTGTAGTCACAGCTACTTGGGAGACTGAGGTGGGAAGATCACCTGAGCCTAGGAGGTCAAGGCTGAAGTGAGCTATGACTGTGCCCCTGTACCCCAGCCTGGGTGAAAGAGCAAGACCCTGTCTCAAAAAAAAAGAAAAAAGAAAAAAAAAAAACCTGGATTGAGGCCATGATATAGTCTGTCTTACAGCATCTGTCTATGCCTCTGTATGCCGGTAGGAAAGCATAAACAGTGAAGCTTCTTGGAACCTGTCCAGCAGTTCCAGCCTCCTTGAGCTCATTAATAAAGCATAGCATAGTTGTGAACTGAGTTTTGGAATGGACTGATTTAGGTCTGTCACCTACTCTTACCATTTAGTAGGAGCAAAGCCTGGGGCAACCTACTAAACCTTTCTCTGACCCTCACTATTTTCATCAGCAAAATAGATATATTAAGAGTATCTTCTTTACACGTTGTATTAGTTCATTCTCACAGTGCTATAAACAAATACCTGAGACTGCATAGTTTATAAAGAAAAGAAGTTTAATTGGCTTATAGTTCCACAGGCTGTACAGGAAGCATGGTGTCATCTGCTTCTGAGGAAGCCTCAGGGAGCTTGTACTCACAGCAGAAAGCAAAGCGGGAGTAGGTGTCTTACATGGCAGGAGCAGGGCCAAGGGGGCAGGGTGCTATACACTTTTAAACAACTAGACCTTGTGAGAACTCTATCGCAAGACAGCACCAACGGGATGGTACTAAACCATTCCCCATGATCCAATCACCTCCCACCACAGTCCACTTCCAGCACTAGGGATTACATTACAACATGAGATTTGGGTGGGAACACAAATCCAAACCACATCAGATACGGAATACTGCATGCCTTTATCAGTTGGGGTACAACAGGAAGCAGATGACACCCACACACTGGACAATTTGACAAGAATTTAATAAGGAATCTCACCCACAAAGGTGTGGACCAAGTTTGGGGAAACCGAAAAGGGACAGTTCCGTATCCTAGGGTCAGCAAGGGCAGGGAACTGGTGCCAACCACAGGCCTGAAAGGGCAAGGGAGGGAGCAGCTACCCAACCCCAGAGCTGTGGCCAATGAGGAGGAACACAGCAAATCTGCAGCGGACCAGAGAAGAATAAACCTCTACCTCCTTCTCTTCCTGTCCCCTTTTCTCCGGCTGATGTCTCTCATTGATCAAACCTAATGAGAAGCTGAAGGAAAGGAGTCTGTTCATTCAGAGAAGACAGAACAGCCTCCCAAGCAAGGACAAACAGATTTAGCGAATAAAAACACAGAAGGCACAAATAAATTTAAATCTTAGATAAACAGATACCTTTTTTAGTATAAATATATCCCAAATATTGCATGGAACATATTTATACTAAAAAAAAAAAGTATTTATTTATGTTGGGTTTTTTAAACATAACACTGTTGCATACTTAATTGACTACGGTATAGTAAAAAGTAACTTTTTTTTTTGAGATGAAGCCTCACTGTGTCACCCAGGCTAGAGCGCAGTGGCGCCAACTCTGCTCGCTGCAACTTCCACCTCTCGGGTTCAAGAGATTCTCCTGCCTCAGCCTCCCAAGCAGCTGGGATTACAGGCATGTGCCACCATGCCTGGCCAATTTTCATATCTTTAGTAGAGACAGGGTTTCACCATATTGGCCAGGCGTGTCTCAAACTCCTGACCTCAGGTGATCTGCCCACCTTGGCCTCCCGAAGTGCTGGGATTACAGACATGAGCCACCACGCCCAGCCTAACACCCAGGGAAATGAAAAACCTTGAGTAACTTGCTTTATTGTGATATGCATTTTATTGCAGTGGCCTGGATTCAAACCTACAATATCTTCAAGGTATGCCTATACAAGTTATCTTACAAAACCAATTTTTAACACTGTTGAGCGTCTTTACATCTGCTAGATTGCATTATTTTATTCTACCATCTTTGGGGCACTTTAAGGAATTTTAAACGAATCCATCTAATGGTACTACAGACTTAATGTGCAGTCATAAAAAATTACAGTCAAAGATAATCTTTCTCCAGCACTTCCTATATGCTGAGGAGTACGTTAAATGCAATACTTGGCTTATTGTTTAGAGCAGGGCTTCTGAAGACAGATACTTAGATTCAAATCCCAGCACTACAATTTATCAGCTGTGTGATGCTGGGCCATTATCTCACCTCTCTATCCTTCAGCTCTTCATCTGTAAAATGGGTGAGGAAAATAAGAAGTTTGTCATTGAACTCTCTACCTAAAGTGCTGGCCCCTAGTAAATATTAACAAATGTTAACATACATCATTTCATGTTGTGGGGTCCCTCAGTTCTTCCCACTGTTTTGTCTATTCTGACTGAAAAACACAAAGTGCCTAACCCCTCTGTGACCCAGCCAGCTACATGACTTCCTCTGCAGGTTTGTACCCAGCTAGGGCCTTGACCATTCCCAAGCACTTGGTGTTTTTAGGTTGTTACTGAAAACACTAAAAGAAACTCGCTCCGCCCTGAGCCAAATTCCTTAAACCCTCATATAAACTGCATAACTTGAGCAGGAGTTCAATGCAAGAGAAGCATCAATGCCCAATTGAGACCTGGGCATTTTCACTTCATCTGGTTTCCACAGTAGCAATCAAATATAGATAATTATCTATCAGTGTGGAAGCTGAGACATGGAAAGGTTAAATGACTTGTGTGTTAAGAAAATGCTATAGCCAATAGAATAAAATACCTATGAATACAGATAACCAGGGATGTAAAAGATCTCTACAATGACAGTTATAAAACACTGCTCAAAGAAATCAGAGATAACACAAACAAATAGAAAAATACTCCATGCTCACGGATAGGAAGAATAAATATTATTAAAATGGCCATACTGCCCAAAGCAACTTATAGATTCAATACCATTCCTATTAAACTACCAATGACACCCTTCACAAAATGAGGAAAAGCTATTTTAAAATTCATATGGAACCAAAATGAGCGCTAATAGCAAAGACAGTCCTAAACAAAAAGAACAAAGCTGGAGGCATTACCTGACTTCACACTATTACAGGGTTACAGTAACCCAAACAGTGTGGTACTGGTACAAAAACACAGATCAATGGAACAGCATGGAGGCCCAGAAATAAGGCTACACACCTACAACCATCTGATCTCTGAAAAAGCTGACAAAAACAAGCAATGGAGAAAGGACTTCCTATTTAATAAATGGTGTTGCAATAACTTGCTAGCCATATGCAGAAGACTGAAACTGGACCTTCCCACTTCCTTACACCACATATAAAAATCAACTCAATATGGATTAAAGACTTAAATGTAAAAACTAAAACTATAAAAATTCTGTAAGATAATCTAGGAAATACCATCCTGGACATAGGAACTGGCAAATATTTCATGATGAATACACCAAAAGCAATTGCAACAAAAGCAAAAATTGACAAATGGGATCTAATGAAACTAAAGAGCATCTGCATGGCAAAAGAAACTATCAACAGAGTAAACAGACAACCTACAGAATGAAGGGAATTTTTGCAAACTATACATCTGACCAAGGTCTAATATCCACAGTTTATAAGGAACTTAAACAAGTTTACAAGAAAAAAACAAACAACCCCATTAAAAAGTGGTCAAAGGACATGAACAGACACTTTTCAAAAGAAGATATACATGCAGCCAACAAGCATATAAAAAAAGTTCAATATCACTAATCATTAGAGAAATGCAAATTAAAACCACAATGCGATATCATCTCACACCAGTCAGAACAGTTATTACTAAAAAGTCAAAAAAAAAATGGATGCTGGAAAGGTTGAAGAGAAAAGGGAATACTTATCACTGCTGTTGGGAGTGTAAGTTAGTTCAACCATTGTGGAAAGCAGTGTGGTGATTCCTCAAAGAACTAAAATCAGAACTACCATTTGACCCAGCAACCCCATTACTGGACATATACCTAGAGGAATATAAATCATTCCACCATAAAGACACATGCACGTGAATGTTTACTGCAATACTATTCACAATAGCAAAGACATGGGATCAATCTAAATGCCCATCAATAGTAGACTGGACAAAGAAAATGTGGTGCATATATACCATGGAATACTATGGTGCCATTAAAAAGCCATATAATCATGTCCTTTGCAGAAACATGGATATGCAAGAGGTGGAGGCCATTATCCTTAGCAAACTAATACAGGAACAGAAAACCAAATACCGTATGTTCTCACTTATATGTGGGAGCTACATAATGAGAAACAATGGGGCAGGGTGCAGTGGCTCACACCTGTAATCCCAGCACTTTAGGAGGCCAACGTGAGTGGATCACTTGAGATCAGGGGTTCAAGACCAGTCTGGCCAACACAGTGAAACCCTGTCTCTATCAAAAATACAAAAATTACCTGGGCATGGTGGTGCACACCTGTAATCCCATCTACTCAGGAGGCTGAGGCAGGACAATTTGAACCTGGGAGGTGGAGGCTGCAGTGAGCTGAGATGGTGCCACTGCACTCCAGCCTGGGCAACAGACTGAGACTCTGTCCCAAAAAAAAAAAAAAAAGAAAAGAGGACCCATGGGCACAAAGAGGGAAACAACAGACAATGGGGCCTCCTTGAGGGAGAAGGGTAGGAGGAGGGAGAGAATCAGGAAAAATATCAAGTACTATTCTTAACACCTGGGTGATGAAATAATTTGTACACCAAACCCCCATGACGTGAGTTTGCCTATATTAACAAACCTGCACATGTACCCCTGAACCTAAAATACAAGTTTAAGAAAGACAAAACATGCTGTAGTCACAACTGCAAAGGAAAAATCAACAAAGTGAAAAACGACCCAAAGAATGAGGAAAAATATTTGCAAACTATTCATCTGACAAAGGATTAATAAGCAGACTATATAAGCAGTGCAAATAACTCTACGGAAAAAAAATCTAATAATCTAATTAAAAATGGGCAAAAGATATGAATAGACATTTCTCAAAAGAGGATACACAAATGGTACTGGAGGTTAATGTGTGGGGCATGGCACAGAAGAAGATGATGTTGGTTGAAAGGAAGGGGGTCAGATCACGCCACAGGTGGAATATTCATTAGAGGTGACCTGAGGTGATTGCAGGTAGTGCACTGCATCTATGCCCATGAGCTCTGGGGAGAGGGGGTGGCCTGTCTAAGTTGAAAGGATTCCCACCAAAGT
Source organism: Alouatta palliata (assembly GCA_004027835.1). Lineage (NCBI taxonomy): Eukaryota > Metazoa > Chordata > Mammalia > Primates > Atelidae > Alouatta > Alouatta palliata. The sequence continues at coordinate 13,871 of PVKV010009071.1, forward strand.
GGAACACGCCCAACTCCAACTGGAGCATGTCCTACATCAGAGGGCTCCTCTAGGCTAGAAGCTACTGGAAGATGGAGGGAAGAAATTTCTGGAAGATGGAGGGAGGGAGTATGGGGACAGATAAAGAATGCTGAGAGAGAGAAAGAGGAAGCTCTGTAGGGACCAGACCCCAGTGTGCTGCCTAGCAACAAAAGCAAACCCTTCATGACCCCAGAGCACTACCTCAATTCTGCAGCTGCCTCGGGCTGCAACTTGGAAACTTCAACTCTGTCCACAAGCTGAGGACACTGAAGCATCTAACTTCATCTAGCCTGCGACCAAAGGCAGGGGAGCACTCGGGTTCTATATCAGCTGCACATAACAGAAAACTTAACAGTGGCTTAACCACAAATGTTTTTATTCGTCTCACCTGACAAAATGTCTAGCGATAGGTAGCTCCAAAGTTGTTTAGCCTCCCTGCGATTGCATTGGCCTTCATCTCAGGGTAGCAAAATAACTGCCAAAGCTCTAGGCATGAGCTATCCTCACACCATAGGAATCCAAGCAGGAAGGAAGAGGACTGGTGGGAAAGAGTCTTCTGGTAGTACAAATCTCTCTTATTAGGGAAGAAAATTGGAAGTCACCCAGCAAACATCTCCCATTTTATCCTACGGGTCAGAATCAGCTCATATGCCTAGCTCCCTAAACCAATCACTGGCAAACAGAAATAGGATACTGTAATTATTTTAATCCTGATTTCTCACCTGGGGCTGGGAGTTGCCTTCAAAACAAAATCAGGCTTCTTTTAACAAGGCTAGGTGCCTCAACCTTATCCATTACCCTTCCCCCTCCCCGAGCTTGGCCCTTGATAATCAAATCCATTTCACCTGCTCACAGAAGAAAGGAGGCGCACTCTTCTTAATGAGAGAGGAAAGAATCTGTGGGAGGGCCAGTTTCTGCTCATTATGCTACTGAAATTCTTGCCACAAACATTCCCCCGTGAAATCCCAATAGTGTGGATCTCCAAAGGAACTCTCTGCTATATCCCACACCCAGGGACTCAGGACTTCTTTAATACATCTCAAGACAGACCAATTCCACAACAAATTTACTAGTCATGGTTATTTTACAGAAGACCTTGTAGAAACAGAAACAGAGTGAAGAGCCTCTGCTGAGCCCTTCACTTCAATAATTCTGCCTTGAACAACCCTTCCAGAGCTCTCTCTTTGATAGCTCACCACCACTCCTCTGACCTTCATTCACATATCCTCAGCCCTGAGTGATCATCTATTGCTTTCAGCTTACTCTATCCACTCAACCAAACAAGAGCCCAACAGCATTCACCAATCTGTAATCAAAGATTCTTCCTCAAGTAAAGCAACTAAAATTATCATTCAATATTATATATATTGATGATTAGAACAATGAGCGCAAACGAGTAAAAGGTGAAGATTAAAGTGGTAATTTGGTAAGACATATTGAAAGGGGAGGCCGGGCAAGGTGATTCTTGTCTGTAATCCCAGCATTTTGGGAGGCCGAGGCGGGTGGATCATCTGAGGTCAGGAGTGCGAGACCAGCCTGGCCAACATGGTGAAACCCAATCTCTATTAAAAATACAAAAATTAGCCAGGCATGGTGGCAGGCACCTGTAATCCCAGCTACTAGGGAGGCTGAGGTGGAAGAATCGCCTGAACCAGGGAGGCAGAAGTTGCAGTGAGCCGAGATCATGTCACTACACACTCCAGCCTGGACAACAGAGTGAGACTCCATCTCAGAACAAAAAAAGAAGAAGAAAAAGGACTGGGAGCAGTGGCTCATGCCTGTAATCCCAGCACTTTGAAAGGCTGAGGTAGGTGGATCACGAGATCAGGAGATTGAGACAATCCTGGCCAACATGGTGAAACGCCATCTCTACTAAAAATACAAAAAGTAGCCGGGCATGGTGGCAGGCGCCTGTAGTCTCAGCTACTAAGGAGGCTGAGGCAGGAGAATGGTTTGAACTTGGGAGGTGGAGGTTGCAGTGAGGCAAGATTCCATCACTGCACTCCAGCCTGGCAACAGAGCAAGACTCCGTCTCAAAAAAAAAAAAAAAAGAAAGGGGAACATTGATTGTTGTATCTTTAGACAGGTATTCATTTTTTAGGTCACCCAATGGTAGCTAACTTTTACAATTAAAAGTCGTTTTCCTGTGATATTAAAAATATACCCAAAGTAAAAACAAGATAGTCACTTCGGGTTATCATATTGTATTTTAATTAGCTCTAATTTCATGTTCAAACTTTTGCTATGCAGGTATATGTATGTGTGTATTAAATATCATTATTTCCAGCACTTTGGTAGGTTGAGGTGGGCAGATCACAAGGTCAGGAGTTTAAGACCAGCCTGGCCAACATGGTGAAATCCTGTCTCTACTAAAACTACAAAAATTAGCTGGGCATGGTCCCAGCTACCCAGGGGGCTGAGGTAAAAGAATCACTTAAACCTGGGAGGCGGAGGTTGCAGTGAAGTAAGATCGTGCCACTACATTCCATCCTGGGTGACAAAGAAAGAGTCCGTATCAGAAAAAAAAAATGATTATTAATTAGCCAAATGGATCCAATCTCCCACACCCCTCAAAAGCTTGCTATGGTGAAGCCAACTTTTCAGGCACCTGTCTGACATAAACAGCCAATTATTGGTGTCCCTCTAGAATCTTCTATGCCTGTGGGCTTGCCATGATATCTTTCCCTCCAGTGAGATCCAGTACAAGCAGGGGATAAAGTAAATGAAGCACTCAAAGACCTATTAACCTTAGCTTGTTGAGAACCGAGCTTAGCTTGCTGAGAGGGGGTGCACTTGCTACCTAAGATGGTTTGGATATTTGTCCTCCTCAAATCTTACGTTAAAATTTGATCCCAATGTTGGAGGTGGGGCCAAGTGGGAGGTGTTTGGGTCATAGAGGTTGATCTCTTATGAATGTCTTGGTGCCATCCCCATGGTAATGAGTGAGTTCTCACTCTATTAGTTTAGATAATACCTGGTTGTTTAGAAGAGTATGGTGGGCAAGGTGCAGTGGCTCATGCCTGTAATCGCAGAACTTTGGGAAGCCAAAGTGGACAGATGAGGCTAGGAGTTTGAGACCATCTTGGTCAACATAGCAAAAACTCATCTCTACTAAAAATACAAAAAATTAGCTGGGCGTGGTGGTGCACACCTGTAATCCCAGCTACTCAGGAGGCAAAGACCCAAGAATCACTTGAACCAGGGAGGTGGAGGTTGCGGTGAACTGAGATCACGCCACTGCACTCCAGCCTGAGCAACAGAAAAAAAAAAAAAAAGAGCATGGTGCCTCCACTCTCTGTATGTGATGCACCCTCCCATCCCCCTTCACCCATCTTCTCCCATGACTGGAAGCTTCCTGAAGTCCTCACCAGAAGCACATGCTGTTGCCAGGTCCCTTGTACAGCCTGCAGCACCATGAGCTGAATAAACCTTTCTTTATAAATTACCCAGACTGAGGTATTCTCTGATAGCAATACAAATAGACTAAAACACTACCTTACTGCAGATAGAAACTATGGCTGAATAGAACTACAGGAGGCATTGATTGAGATTTTTTCGAAGAGTAAATTTGGCTCAGATGTACTCTTCCTGGTCATCCTCTAGGCAAGCTGCTCTTACCCTGTGTTTTAGTTTCCCATTGTTACATGAAACACACACACACACACACACACACACACACATAGAAACACAGTGGTTTAAAACTACAATGATTTATCATTTCTCCTAAGTCTATGGGTTGACTGGGAAGCTCTGCTCCACGTGGTGTTGGCTGAGGTCATTCGCACAGCTTATATTCAGCAGGGAGCTTAGTAAGAGATCCGCATCTCCTTCACATGGTCTTCTGCGAGTGTCTCCAACTCCAGCTCTTCCTCCATGTGTCCTCGCTCTGCAACCAGATGGCCTAGACTTAAGTATAGCATAATAGCTGGGTTCCAAAAGAAATTGTTCTAGAAGACAAGGCCCAGTATACATGATCCAGCCCCTGCTTGTATCATGCCAGCTCATGTCCTATTGACTCAAAAAGCCCCATGCTGATGTGAGAGGAGACTACACAGTGAGTGGCTCATTGGGCCCATTGTAGCTGTCTACAGCCTCAAAGTGCGCATTTTTTCACTTACCTCGAATAATTCTCTGCATAGCGGACAACTGTGAGACCCTGTGGCCTAAAGACTCTCTGAATCAACAGAAACAAGTATAAAATTGTGAAAGTAACTATAAAATTGAGTTGAAGACGATTTTAGACTATGTTAGTTAAGAAAATCTGTTACTTCATGCTACTAAAAAGAAAGGTAATAATAAAGACAAGTGAAAATACAAACTCAAAGAATCTGATCATAAGGTTTAAATTATCGAGTCTCGAAGGTAGTGGATGTACCTAGTTGAAATTTGCCTTCAGAAATGCCTCTCTTATTTGCCTTTCCTAAAGCTGGTAAGTTCATTCACTTCTTTATTCCTTCAGTAAGTGTTTTTGAAGCACTAGGCACCACTCTACATTCTAAGGTTCATATTGTGTCCTGTTCCTTCTCTCATCTTCTCCTAAGTGAACTCCAGCAATGGCCCAATAGCTGGTATCTCTACCCCAACCACACATATTTCAAAATGTTTGTCCAAAAACGCAAATCTAAATCCATTTTGTTTCAGCTTTAAAATCCTCTGACACTGTATGAAAGCTAAACCCTCTAAAGTGGCTTTTAAGGTCCTTCAGAGCCTAATTCTCATCTACTTTCTATTAAAGGATAATTCTCTACGAAAAGGTAAAATCATGACTCTCATGCAAACATAAAATGAACATGTGTCAAAGATTATATGTAGCTCATTAATATGAGGAACTTGCAAGCTGTTAAAGGCCAGTTCAAAGGTGTGTCTACAAAGCAAACACATATATAGGCAACGAAGAATGCTAAAATGAATTCGTTAATAGTTGCAAACCTGAATGCTTCCATGGTATGGTTTGGGGGTGGAGCAGGCAGGGAATCAATGTCACGTATCTGACAGAATTCATTTCATTTTTATAAAAAAGATTAATTTGCATTACTATCAGTTTTCTACAACTTACAGAGTGGTAAAGGAGTTCAAACACTGAAAGCTGCAGACCACTGCAGAACCAGATATTATGGAATAGTGCACTAGACAATGTTCAGCATTTCATAAGGCACCCAGTCATCTCAGTAATCTTTTTTCCTCTTTTTTTTTGGGGGGGGGCCTTTCCGAGTCCCTCACACTTTCCAGCCTCACCTTCAACATTCCTCCAGCCTTCTACTCTATATGATAGTCACACTGCACTCCTCACAGTTGCCTAGGAAGGCCCTAAAAACTTCTGGCCACTTCTTGCACCATCTACAACAAGGGCACTTTTTATTAGGAGATCTCCTACTCATTATTCTCTCCATTTTCTCAGCAAATACTTCCTTCTGCACCAATGATGGACCTAGCAGTGAAAATTCAGAAGTGAAGAAGACAGAGTAGGTCCCAGCCTAGACCAGGAACTGATTCTTTGGGTGGTGCTATTTACTTTGAAATCATCCAGACTTTGGGAAATGCACTGATGTGCAACCACTGTGTAACTGTGAGTGGGGATGGGGGCTTCTCTTCATAGTCCATGGACATTTTACTGTTGATCATTCTGGGTGAAAGAGGAATCCTCAAAGGAGACTGAGGAGGAACACTCAGAGAGAGAGGAGAACCAGGAGAGAGCAGGATAAGGCAACACAGGAGGAGCAAGAGTGGTCCACAGAGCAACCACCATGGAGAGGTCCAGTAAGAACAGGAACTATGAACATTTATTTTGGAAACCCCCCTCTGCAGAGTGTTTCAATGGAAAGATGGAAGCAGAAGTCATATTACTCTAGGCTATCAAATAAAATGTAGAGCTATTTCTTTTGAAGGACTAGGGATTCTATTATTGGAACTAGAAAGAGAAGGATCAGAAGAGAAAGTGTAGGTGCAACCACTAAGTCATGCCCCAAAGAGAAGTCACCTATATACATATTATGATGAAGAAAAAGCACTAGATTTGCAGTTTAAAACTTGCATCCAAATCCTGGCTATGAGATGTAAGGCTTGTCATGCAGTCTGTTTGGACATTAGTTTCCTCATCTATAAAGAGGGAACAGTAATGCCTCAAAATATCATTCAATGACATAATCTTTGTGAAAGAACATAGTCCAAAGCCTAGCACATACTATGTGCCCAATATGTGTAATTTTAAGCCTCAGAGAGACAGCAACTACTACCTGGATAGTCATGTAGATAATCTTGACAAACTCTCACTGCATTCGTTAGTGATTGAGGTTTGGTTTTTGTTTTCTGTCTTTGTTTTTGTCTTATGTCCTGCCTGGGTGGAGTTCCAGAAGTGGAGAGTAAAAGAGCACACTGTCCAAAGGCTTTGAGCACCTTGTTAAGAAAAAGGTGACCTTCCTTTGCTTTGATTTGCTTTACTGAAGAGCAGAACACAGAAAAAGGATGAGACTTGTGGCTGGACACAGTGGATTCCAAAAGACACCCTAGAAGCCCAGTCCAGTCTCCTTAGAACATTTCCTGCCTTTTCTATGATATTAATGAAACCCCAGAAAGGCACTGTGATATAGACAAACTGGAAACATGAAACAGCCCTTTTCATTGTGGAGGAGGCAAAGCAAGAAAGTCTGAATTCAGCAGCTTTAAGTAGAATTGATACAGACCCTAGGCCTCCCACAGCTGACCTTCCCACAACTGGCCAATCCCAAGTCTGCCATTCCCACCCCCAGAGAAGGGTTATTAACCACTTGGAACAGATGACCTTAGGTTTCCTTTCTGTCCTAAAGAGGGGGAAACTACTTCACTTTCTCTCCTCTAGACAGCATCCTAATTTGTCCCCACTTAGCCACGTATCTCAGGACAAGAGCTTTTGAAATTAATGATGCTTTTCTAAGAGTAATTGCTTCTGTTCTAATCACCTGCTATTTCTTGCTACCCACGGGGCTCGGCATTAGGATTGTCTAAAGTAATCAGCAAATTGCCCAAAATGCACTGCTCTCAAGCTTCCAAAGTGCATAATAAATGATGATGAGTCACTCTAAGCCAGGTAGTCACTTCACATCCCTTATAAAGTGAACTTACATGTCAGTATACTCCCTAGGAGGCAAATCAGAATCTGCAGGGTGGGGGTGGTAAGAGCTCACATTTTTTTAAAGCCTTTTCAACTTTTTAAAAAATTAAGATGAAATTCACCTAACAATCAGCCATTTTAAAATGCACAATTCAGTGGCATTTAGTGTGCTCACAGTGTTGTACAACCACTAGCTTTCACTAATTTCACAACTTTGTATCACCCCATAAAAACATCCTGTTCCCATTAATTAGTCATTCCCCCTTCTTCCCTACGCCTATCCCCTGCCCCCTTCTTCCCTATGCCCATCCCCTGGTAACGTCTAACTTGTGTTCAGTCTCTACAACTTTGTCTATTCTGGATATGTCCTATAAGAGCAATCACAGTATGTGACCTTTTGTGTCTGGCTTCTTTCACGGTGCAATGATTTCAAGGTTCATCTATGTTATAACAGGAATCAGTACTTTACTCATTCCTTTTTATGGCTGAATAATATTCCATCATATGGATATACCACAAGTTGTTGATTTTATCTGTTGATAGACATATGGATTGTTTCCAACTCTTGGCTATTCTGAATAATGCTGCTATAAACATTCATGTACAAGTTTCTACATGGATCTCAACTGTTTTTGATATGCCTATTCCCTCTTTTAGTTCATGGAAAGCACTTGACTAGAACAACTTCGAAGAAATCCCCAGTAAGAAGGAATAAGATATTCTTAAGAAGAAAGGGATATTCTTTTTGCTGTTTTATTTTTATTTTGCTATATGATTTTATTTAAAATATTTTAGCACAGTTTTGATGGAACACTGTATTCTATAAACACACCACAATATGCTATATTAGGAACAATATTCCTAAATATTGTTGACATATAATGTGGAATAATATAAGTACTTGTAAGTTGATAGATGTAATTTTAGTCTGGTCTCAATGACTTTCACATGTTCATATTTCTCTGACTCCCTTATTTTACTAGATAGAGGCTGAGCGTCTCTGCATTCAGCAGACTCAGACATGATCAGAAAATGTGGTTGGTATCACAGCTTTCAGAACAATGAGTAGCAAAAGATGGGCAAACACTGGGATCAGCTGCTTACAGAGGATTTTTATTAACTGGGTTGGATTGCAACCCTCAAATCTCTTTAAAACTTGGCCCCTGAGTATAGCCAAATCTGGCCTATACACATTGTGTATAAAATACTTTAAAATACAAAAGTCATTTAAGTAATGATAAAACAATAAATTCTCAGGACAAGGAAAGACAATGCAGATTTTTAAGTCATGTTTTCTGTATGAGAACCATTATTTTAAAACTGGTTCAGTATATTCTTAGATTCTAAATGTCTCAAAGCGGAATATTTATCTCTAAATGAACTACATTTAACTAATTCTATGTTTAATTTGTATTTACATGTCAAATATCTTCATAAGCAGGTCAAAAACTATATTTCCATTTCTGTAAGAAATTCATTTTCTCTAAGAAAAGAAGTTCAAGGCTGAGCACGGTGGTTCATGCCTGTAATCCCAGCACTTTGGGAGGCCAAGGCAGGTGGATCACTTGAGGTCAGGAGTTCAAGACCAGCCTGGCCAACATGACAAAACCCCATCTCTAAAAAAAAAATACAAAAATTACCCAGGCATACTGGCATGCACTTATAGTCCCAGCTATTCAGGAGGCTGAAGCAGGAGGGTGGCTTAAACCTGGGAGGCAGAGATTGTAGTGAGCCAAGATCATGCATGCCACTGCACTTCAACCTGGGTGACAGAGCCAGATCCTGACTCAGAAAAAAAAAACTAAACAAAAAAACAAACCAAAACAAAACACTGTCCCTTTCTTTTTTTTCTTTTTTTTTCTTTTTTTCTTTTTTTTAAGACAGACTCTTGCTCTGTCGCCCAGGCCAGAGTGGAAAGCAGTGGTATGATCTCGGCTCACTGCAATCTCCATCTCCCAGGTTCAAGCAATTCTCCTGAGTCAGCCTCCCGAGTAGCTGGGACTACAGGCGTGTGCCAACATGCTAAACTAATTTTTTGTATTTTTAGTAGAAACGGGGTTTCACCGTGTTAGCCAGGATGGTCTTGATCCCCTGACCTTGTGATCCACCCTCATGATTTCAAACATCATATTTGGAATCCAAATATGTGATCCACCTCAGCCTCCCAAAGCGTTGGGATTACAGGCGTGAGCCACCGCGCCTGGCAAAACACTATCCCTTTCTTTGTTTCTTTCTGCATGTGTTTGTTTATCCATTTACATTAAATATGTTTTTGCCTTTAGTATTCTGAAGTAACAAGTCTCTCAAGCAAATGATTCTTTTAACTACATATTTTATTTGAAAAATATCAGTAGGATGGCTGGACACCATGGCTCACACCTGTAATCCCAGCACTTTGGGAGGCCAAGCCAGGCAGACCACTTGAGGTCAGTAATTCAACACCAGCCTGGTCAACATAGCGAAACCCCATCTCTACTAAAAATACAAAAATTAGCCAGGCATCGTGGCGCACACCCATAATCCCCAGTACTTGAGAGGCCAAGGCAGGGGAATTGCTTGAACCCAGGAGACAGAGGTTAGAGTGAGCCGAGATCACACCACTGCACTCCAGTCTGGGTGACAGAGCAAGACCTTGTCTCAAAAAAAATAAATAAACAAAAATAAATAAATGGATCAGTGGTCATTTTTAACTAAATAAAGCTTGGTTCAAAAAAAGTCAGTACATGATTTTTAAATATTCGCTCGAAAGAAATGTCCTAATTCCATATGGGGCTTAACCCAACTGTTCATAATATCATCATCACATATAAACTCTACTCAAGGTGCTATAATAGGATGGTATCTTTGGCAACATATATTTATAAGCTATGAATTTTTATAAGGGGGTTCTATTACAGAAGGAAATTAAATACAATTCTATAATATGATTGTGACCTCAAAGTACCATAAGAACAAAGGTTAAAGTTACCTATCACAAGTTAAAGTCACACATATATTTCTCATTCAAGACAAGTCCAATTAAAAACAAAACAAATGTTACTTTACCCCTACCTGTTGTCTCCCGAAACCATAAAGATATAGTTCCAAGGTTTAAAACAGAGATCTGATGTTTTAACATTCATCATTCTATACTTCACTGAGATCTAAAGTCAACATTTTTGTTTAAATTCCAAATATGATGTTTGAAATCATGATATTCTGGAGTGATATGATTTGGCTGTGTCCCTATCCAAATCTCATCTTGAATTGTGACTCCTACAATTCCCACGTGTCATGGGAGGAACCTGGTGGGAGGTGACTGAATTATGGGGGTGGGTCTTCCCTGCACTGTTCTTATGACAGTAAATGAGTCTCGCAAGATCTGATAGTTTTAAAAGGGGAGTCCCCCTGCACCACCTCTTTTTTCTTGTCTGCCACCATGTGAGATATGCCTTTCACCTTCCACTATGATTGTGAGGCCTCCTCAGCCACATGGAACTGTAAGTCCAACAAACCTCTTTCTTTTGTAAATTACCCGGTCTCGGGTATGTCTTTATCAGCAGCATGAAAACAGATCAACACATGAAGCTATAGAGGAACATGGCTAAACAAGTAAGAGATAGAATTGCTGTTGCGTGCGCATTGGATTGACTCAGCCAAAATCACTGAAATATCAATAACTGAATCTTAGAGCAGAATCATGTTGTCCTGTTGGGAAATGGTGTTTGTAATATCAACAGCCTCAGAGCTGAAGTGGTATAAACTTTAGTGGCTCCAGCAGACAGTAGCTTGTCTGCAGAGTCATACATTGTGACACATGCATCGGGTATATCATCCACAAGGACAGCCACCCAGTCTTTAACATCACCAGCCAGAAACACCCTATCCACCCCAACAATTCTCCTTTAAGGCAAGCCGTTTTAGGTCTGTCCATGAATGGTGGAGTCTTTTTGGCTCCTCCTGCTTTGAGTGAAACATTGCAGCAGTTCCTCCCGTCTGCAATATTCTCTGCAGTCCACAACAGACTGCAGGCTCCACATGTAAGTCATTCATAGCAATACTGAAGAATCCCTGTATCTGAGCAGTGTGCAGATCCATAGTACTGACATGCTCCAACTCAGCTACTGAAAACACATTGGCTACAAGTGTTACAGAAACTGCACCATGACTCTTGCCCTTTTGATCACATTGGGCACATGCCTTCATGCCGGAGGACCATGTGGTTTTGCACACACTGGTCATAGCGAGAGATGTCAAGGTGTCATTAATTTTCCCACAGCTACTCTCAATGACATAGATAACTTGGCCTCTCATACCTTCACCAGTCACTATGCTAACCTCCTGACTGCTGAACTTCTTAGTGGCCACCTTGAACTTCTTAGTGACCACCTTGCCCAACTCCAACCCCTGCCTATTCACCACTTTCTGGGCAAGTCCCAGTGGGAGCTGCTGCTAAGCAGCACCATATTGGGCATGGCTGGAGCTTGGTGGAGCCAGGGGATGCTCAAGGGGGTGATGGCAGGAGCAAGGAAAGAGCTGCCACTGTCACTGCCACTGCCACTGGAAGAGGAGGAGGAGGAGGAGGGGCTAGGAAGGTGGATTGGGCCCTGGCTTGGGGAAGGGAGCCCAGCTCTGGAAGAGATATTCTTATTTTTGCCACATGCTGTTTCACCTTGTTCCCGTTCCATGTGAGCAAAGAAGAGCACTACAACATTAAAAGAAAGTAACTCATTAATACTTAGACTGTAAAATCACTACCATTAGAATTTTTTGAGGTTTCTCAAACCATTGTAACTTCCCCATGTGAGATATTGGTTTCTCCTTCCCTTATGATTGGCAGGAAAAGCCTAGCCTGTGTGTTCGTGTGGCCCAGGCACCAAGAGCCTCGAGTTCATGGGGCTTGTGCTGCTACAGAGGGTGTAGACCATGTTACACAGGAACCATCATGGTGTTGTGCAATGGGGGAGGGGGGCAAGTTCTGTTCCCTGCCAATACTCCTATCAGAAAGGATCTCTTCTTGCCACAGAGACTACAGCAACAAGGCAAAGTTTACTGAAGTGGGAAACAGGCACCAGACAAAGCAGCACATCGGAGGGACTGCTTCTTAGTCAGGCAAAGAGATGAAAGCACTCCCAGAAAAGCAAAAACAGAATGACCTCAACATTTTTCAATACATATTGGAGGAAACAAGCCTCCACAGATATCAGCTGATGGAAGCTGGAATAAACACGGACTTTTTACAAATTGCAAAAGTAACATCAGAGGGTCTGAAACAAGGTGATATAGTTTAGATGTTTGTCCCCTCCAAATCTCATGTTGGAAGTGTTTGGATCATAGAGGCAGGTCTCTTATTAATGGCTTAGTGCCATCCCCTTGGTGGTGAGTGAGTTCTTGCTCTGGTAGTTCACGTGAGATTTGGTTGTTTAAAAGAGGGTGGCACCTCCCACCTTGCTCTCTTGCTTTCTCTCTCACCATGTGACGTACTGCCTCCCTTTTCGCCTTCCACCATGACTGTAAGCTTTCTGAGGCCCTCACCAGAAGCAGATGTCGGCACTAGGCTTCATGCACAGCCTGCAGAACCATGAACCAAAACAAAATCTCTTCTCTTTATAAATTACCCAGTCTCCTGCATTTCTTTATGGGAACACAAAAGTGGCCTAACACTCACCCCAGGGCACCATCAACTGGGGTTAATCCCCAGTAGAATGAGAATGACAGGACAAATGGAAGAGGGTAAACAGATTCTGGATACAGAAGAATTGATATGAACAGAGACTATTTCTGTGGTTCATTGTTTGAGAGTTTTGTATTGGTCAGCATGCTTTCAGCAGCAAAACAAAACAGAACAAAAACATCCAGTCCAAATTAGATTAAATTATAAGAAAATACACCGACCCGCTAACCTGGAAGACCAGACAGAGTGGTTCTATCTCCATTTCTTTGACCTTCTCCATGTCGTTGCTTTATCCTCAGACTGGTAAAGAGACAGCTACAGTGGTTTCCAGCATCTCAACATATACAGCACAGCCCTAAAAGGAAAGAACATCTCTTCCTGTGAGTCCCTCTTGAGAGTGAATAAACTCTTCCCAGAATTCCCTAGCAAACTTCCCCAAATTTAGTCACATGCCCATTTCTGATTCAATCAATCCAAAGGGATTGAGATTATTATTATTCCCTTAAACAATCCAGGCCCTTCCCTGGAGCTACAGAAAACTATTCACACAGCACAGCTATTCTCCAATGGTGGAAAAATATGCTGGATGTTAAAGAGATACCATAAAATCCACCATGCTTTCCCAAAAATGTCTTAGAAAGAAGCAGAATTTGATGCTGGAGCTCCCACAATATATCCCTAAGGGTTTAAAACTTATCTTTGTATCACTTAGGACTTTGGGGATGCTAGTGACAGAAATACAATTCAAATCAGTTTAAGCACAACATAGAACTGATTGATTCTCAGCATCTAAGAAAGGGTTAACTCTTTTCTTAGCCAACTCAAGGGAATATCCAAAGATGAGTTGGGCCCTAGTTGAAGCAGAACCATGAGTGCTCAGGGCTCTCCCTCGTCACTCACCTTTGCCCCTCTTTGCACACTGACATTACTCTTTCCCACTCAGACTGATTTTTGCCACATAGCAAGAAACTTGGCTGCTGACAGCTCCCAAGATTTATGTCTCACAGCTTTAGCCACTGGAGAGAGGCTGAGCTTGAGGTAGATGCCAATCCCTGAACAAATCAACTGGAGCCAGGGATTGAGGGTCACTCTGTGCTAACATGCCAACTTCTGTTCTAGTTCCACGGACAAAGGAAAAGGCAGTTCCTAGACAAAGGACCCTCAAGGATAATCCACGATAATAGTTATGCTTAGTTGTATAAGAAATTGTAGGCTGGGCTCGGTGGCTCATGCCTGTAATCCCAACACTTTCGGAGGCTGAGAGGGGTAAATCACTTGAGGCCAGGAGTTCGAGACTAGCCTGGCCAACATGGTGAAGTCCCATCTCTGCTAAAAATTAAAAAATTAGCCAGCCGTGGTGGCATGCACCTATAATCCCAGCTGCTCAGGAGGCTGAGGCAGAAGAATAGTTTGAACCGGGGACGCGGAAGTTGCAGTGAGCCGGGATCATGCCACTGTACTCCGGCCTGAGTGAGAGAGAGAGACTCCGTCAAAAGACCAAAAACAGAAAGAAAGAAATTGCAGAGAGTCAGGCTGGGCACAGTGGCTCACGTCTGTAATCTCAGCACTTTGGGAGGCCAAGGTGGGTGGATCACTTGAAGTCAGGATTTCCAGACCAGCCTGGGAAACATGGCAAAGCCCTGTCTTTATTTAAAAATACAAAAATTAGCCAGATGTGGTGGTGGTGTCCTGTAATCCCAACTACTCAGGAGGCTGAGGCATGAGAATTGCTTGAACCCAGGAGGTGGAGGTTGTGGTGAGCTGAGATTGCACCCCTGTACTCCAGCCAGGGCAACAGAGCAAGACTCCATCTCAAAAAAAAGAGAAAAGAAAAAAGATGCTGCAGAGTCCTCACTCCAAGAGGAGGGATCCTTAAGTTGCAAAAATATTTTTTTTTTTATCAGTGAGGTACTTCTTGGTTTTACTAGACATCTGAATTATCAACTCAAGTCAGAAGTGGCACAACCACTGCCATATTAGAAAGATTAGTACCCGAGATCCCAGACTGTCACCCGACTGGAAGCCTCTCACCGATGGCTCCCAGGGACCACTGACCTACTCCAGGGCCTCCTCCTTCACACACCACCCCATCCTAACCTTTATGCCTTCTTAAAGTCCCTCAAGGAAGGGACCCACCATCAAGATCATCCTTTCTGGCACCTAACTCTTCCATCTGCTAGAAGACAGTAATGAGACCGTCCGTACCACAGTGGTGCTTATGGTGGCCACATCTTGCAGAAGCTGAGCTGGACCTCAGCTCTGTATTGTCACTTGGGAGGCAGAACCCAAATCTTAGTAAACAAAGACTTTCTCTCTTGAACCATTCACAGGAATACTGAAGATAATGAAAAAAATAATATGTAAACCATCCTTTGGGGCAGAGGCTACAAACTCACATGCCCGCCTGGACCAGCACCGGGCTGGTGTCTTTTATGAGTGAAGGGCAGTGGGGATGGGAAGGGCGGGAGAGGGGGTAAAGGTGTTGGGGGTGAGCCGCAGCAGACTCGAGATGACAGCATGCCCCATCCTCCACCCAGAAAACTAAGTATTTTTATACGCAATGTCCCAAGTTTTTTTTGTTTTGTTTTGTTTTTTTGAGACAGAACTTTGCTCTTCTGTTGCCCAAGCTGGAGTGCAATGGCGCAATCTCGGCTCACTGCAATCTCTGCCTCCCAGGTTCAAGCAATTCTCCTCCTTCAGCCTCCCTAGTATCTGGGATTACAGGCGTGAGCCACTGCACCCAGCTAATTTTTTTATTTTTTATTTTTTAGTAGAGACGGAGTTTGACCTTGTTAGCCAGGCTGGTCTTGAACTCCTGACCTCAGGTGATCCGCCTGCCTCGGCCTCCCAAAGTGCTGGGATTATAGGCATGAGCCACCTCGCCCGGCCTATTTCCCAAGTTTTAAATATTGGCAACAAATACAAAGGGTTTTGAAGTCTTATTACTTCTGCCCTAGACAAATTCCAAACTTTAAACAAGCTCCCTCTCCCAGCAAGTAAGAAAACTTTAACCAGAGGATTACAAAGAAATTAATAAAGAAATAGAAAATTATAGCAGCTTCAAAAATACCAATCTCCCTGTTTTAAAACAAAATCAATAAAATCAGTGAATCACAACTCATTGAGCTCATTCTTGACTCTAAGGAAGCAGCTGGGTGGGTCCAAGGGCAGGCAGCCCACAGGACTAAAATGAGGCCTGCCGCCAAAAACCCCAAATAAGATGCTGTCCTGCTCGTCCTCACACCATCCTCATCAGGCAGGGAAGGAATAGGGTTAGATTCCTTACTACGAAGAAGCAATTGAGGCACAGAGCAGGGAGGGCCCCTCCTTAATATCATAGAGCCCCCAGTCAAAACAGGTTTCCCATTGCACCATTTGGCACCATCGTGGAGAGAGCTGAAATACGCATCAAAGTTAGGCAGTACCTTTCAGGGCACTGAGCAAATGGTAGGCACAGCTGTGTGTCCACTGAGTAAACTGTGCAGCATGAATGAAGGGAGCTGTTCTCCTCAGCTAGCACCTCCCCTCCAGGGAAATCCAGGAGCTGCCTTTGCCATTCTGAAGACTCTGGAATTCTCCAAGGGCAGGCAAAAAAGACGAGGGAGGTGATGGTGAGTTCCCCCTGTGAGTAAACACACGGCTTCCCTGACTCTAAGGGAACATCATAGATTGCGTCAGACTCACAGACACAGAGGAAGGGATTCTAGAACCTCTGGGCTGTTTTTGCATTGAGCTTGGGCTAGGACCTGAGAGCTAGAGCGAGTCCTATACCCAAGAGTCCACGCCCCTAGCTTTCCTTCTGTTCGGTACCTGTAGGAATTCCCTAAGCATCCTTATGCTCAAAGGACTTGGCACAGAGAGTCAATGTCAACATGGGAAGAAAGAGGCTCTTTCTTCTCACAGGCATGCGTGGCTATTTCTATCATGGGCCTGCAGCACGCAGACTGTCTTGGACCCGGCCAGACAAGCCCCCAAGGCAACGGTGTAGTCTTTATTCTGGCTTGCTCTGGGAGCCAAGGTCCGGGGAAGCCTGACCCTCTCTGCTCTGGGGAGCTCTGACAGAGAGAAGGGATTGGCTCAGCCAGAATATCTCAAAGGTTCTACAATTGGCACTGAATGGACCAATTAATTCTTTGCTATTGGAGACTGTTCTGCACATTGTGAGATGCCCACTAGATGCCAGGGGTGCCCCCACAGTCACTGTGACCCCCTCAACACACACATTTCCAATGCTGCCTGGAGGGACAACCTGTCCCTGGTTGAAAGCCACTGGGCTGGTGGCCCTCTCATGCACTGTGAAACAGAAGCCCCTGAGATTGAGTGACATGTGCAAGGTCACACCTCAGCTCTGATGACTTCTGGTCCAAAGTTCTTCCCAGCTGCACTCTCAATGATGGGTGCCCATGCATGGGCATGGAACACTGCAAACGCCCCGTGGGATGCCACAGCACTGCAGAGCCTCAAAGCAGAGAGCCATCTGTCCCAGTGGCTCAGAAAAACCGAGCCAGAGTGACAAAATCACCTCCCTGTGATCAGACTCAGCAAATGCTGGGTAGGGAGTAGGTTTCCAGGGAGACACTGTTTTAGGTCCTGCTTGTCTTAGTGAGCCCCACTGTC
This sequence comes from Alouatta palliata, assembly GCA_004027835.1. Lineage (NCBI taxonomy): Eukaryota > Metazoa > Chordata > Mammalia > Primates > Atelidae > Alouatta > Alouatta palliata. The sequence goes on from PVKV010009071.1 coordinate 31,249, forward strand.
TAGCTGGTAACCGTGAGTGTGGCTGGCAGGCCTCCAGCCAGTGGGGGCTTCTGAGTCCCCACGGAGACCTGCGGGCCAGGGAGAAGGAGCCAGGCCCCAGTCTGTAGGTTAAGGCCAGGGACAGCGCAAGAGGCCAGCCTTCATCTTGAGTCTCCGCTGGGCTCACTGGGAGTGTGGACAACTCCATCACAGGCTTTTGACCCCCTTCCAAGGTCCTCACAGTCTCCATTGGGAAACATGGCTGTTAGTGCCAGCTGCTCCTCAGGTTCCTGGAAGTTATCCTGAGCTGGGCTTCTGCAGGCAGTGACACTCTGGTCCTTCCTCCGGCTCCAGGGACCCCAGGAAAAGCAGGCCAGCAGTCCTGGGAGGGCTGGCCTCTCCCAGGCTCCTTCCACTGGTCGCCTGGCTCCGGCGGCTTGCAGGGCCCGGCAGGCGGCCGCCTGAGCGGCCAGACAGGAGGCCGGGCGGCCGGGGCAGTAGGCGGCCGCCTGCACCAGGCCCCCCGCCTGGTGGCCGAACACTGCGCGCAGCAGCGCCTCCAGCAGTAGCAGCCCCAGCGCCACCGCGTCCTCGGGCCCGGCCTCCGCCACCAGCACCCCTACCAGGGCCGCCCTGGCCCGCCGGCGGCCGCTCACGTCCCGCAGCATTTCCCGCAAGCGGCGCCGCGGCTCCCCGGGCTGCCAGCGACGATGCGCGGCAAAGCACGAAGCAGCTGCAAAAATATTTTATAAAAAGAATCCCACCAAGTGCTATCATTAATAATAAATGGATCCTGACAATTGCTGTCAAGATTGGTAAAGCACAAGGCCTCTTCTTGTGTTTCTTTTTTTCAAGGTAAGGGGTGCTGTTGACTTGTTTCTGGAACAAGGAAAAGGAGATAATTAGGGAGAATGTGTTATTTTCCATAATCCTGGGGATTGAGGCCCTCCCTTCCCACAAAACTGATAGCAGTTGTGAAGTGAAGCCAGAGTTTGTGAGAAAGGAAGGAGAAACTACAATGAAGCTGGCCCAGGCTGGATAAGCAGGGTCTACATCCCAAAATGCTACAGGGCTACAGGTTTCTCTCTTGGTTGTAGTTCCCACAAAAGCAGATCCTGAGAAAGATTTGAGTACAAGTAACTTTTGGAGGTCATCACAGGAAGCAAGCGAGGGGGCAGAGAAGTATGTGAAACTCTGCAGCGGGGTGTGTTAATAACTGCGTGCTGCTATGGTCAGTTGTGGCTCAAGCCCACTGGAGACCCTCTGAGAAACTGTGCAGCACACCCCAGAATAGTACTCCACCAAGGAGCAAAAAGTTGGGATTTTTAGCCATCAACTCCTGTTTCCATTGTTCAACCGTTGTTCCTGGAGACATTAATTTCCCAGCACTTTCAGGCAGAACATGCATGTGAGGCCAGAGAAGACCTTTAAACAGAATGAATCATGTGCTTGTGGTAGGAAGGCGTTGGCATGATATGGAAACTTTCCACCAGTTACACATGACCTCCAGGGTGGGCCAAGGGAATACTACAGGGACATTGACAGCATCTGCTACAATTCCCAGAACCCATTCCACAGGCAACCCTCCCCAACCTCTGTACATTCAACCACACTCTCCCCTCTCAGAATGCCCTGGTGTCCATTTAAACTAGATTTCATCTGGCTTCAAACAGCAGCAGGGGAGGAGTGGCTCCACACTGCATGCATTGGGACAATCCCTAGTGGTGGCTCCGGAAAGAATGAGACTCAATATGTACTGAGCACCTACTACAAGCTGATCCTGTATATATTTTGTCCCATCGTAATGCTTAAAACAGCCCTTTGATGTAGATAATGTCATCGAGAGAGAGAATGAGTGTGTATGGAAACTGAGACCTGGAGAGGGAGGTAACTCGCCTTGTCTCAAACAGCTAGAAAATGACACAGTGAAGACCCAAAACAAGTGTGGTTAACTCCAAAATCTCATGCTGTTTCTTCCTGACACAGGAATAGAAGCCAATGTCTCTTCACCACCCAGGAAGAGCATTTCTCTTAGATCAAGAGACCAAAATTTAGAGAACTTCTGGGAACTTCAGAAAGTTCTGAAACCACTCCTTGATATACATGTACCTAACACAAAGCCCCTTGCATGTTAGGCCAGGGGCTATTCTTGTTGCTTTGAGTTTATCTAAGGAAAGATTGATGTGGAACAAGCTACAGGGCAGAAAACTGTGCATGTTACCTCCCTCCAGGGGGACACTTCCCAGGACTGGGGATTAAAAGGATTTAGTACCTGTTAAGTGGAGACACTTTCCTACAGGAAGAGCAAGTTTTATTCAGTCGATATGACATATGAGGCAGTGTTTTCCAGCCTGGGGATTGTGTTACACAAAAGAACTGGATAATTTTAACAAGATCACCTGCAAATGATTTCCCCAATGAGCCGCTCTCTGGAGAAAACTCCTCCTTTCCTCTCCACAGCAACATGAGCTGGGATTATTCTTTCATCTCCTGGAAGATATTGGATCCCACATAAAATCCTTTGTCCCACCCAAGAAGCTCCTAGTAACACTGTCTGGCTTCATGTTACTTCGCTGGGCAGTAGCCTCATGCATTCATAGGAATTTAATGGGCACCTATACTCCTCCAGGCCCCATGAAAAGCATCCAAGATACTTGGAGGGCAAGGTCTAGTCCTGCCCTCCAAGAATCTCAGTTGATGGAGGATTCCCGTTTATTGGGTGTGCTAAACTTGACAACTGTGAAGGTGCCTGGCATTGTGTTTGACACATACACGTGCACAGTAAATGCTGATTTCCTTTCTTTACTTTAATAGTCTTTGAAATACTTTTTTTCTTTTTATTATTATTACACTTTAAGTTCTAGGGTACATGTGCAGAGCATGCAGGTTTGTTACATAGGTAAACACGTGCAATGGTGGTTTGCTGCATCCATCACCCCATCATCTACATTCAAAATACTTTTGTGAGAATTATCTTGTGGGTTTCTCAGGGCCTCTGCAAATCCAATTTGGAATGAGACAGAATAAAAGCAAAATAACTAAGGACAGGAATCCTGTGAATAGAGAAAGGCAGGCATTATAAACCTCACACTTATTTGAGGAAGTTCATCCAGTTAGGCCATGGTGCAGCATAGAGGTTAAGGGCATGTGCTGTGGAGCTTTTAACAAAGGTCATAGATAGTTTTTTTTAACTAAATGTATACATATTATTTAGACACACAATACACATATGTAGATATAAATAACACGTTATATTTATTATATGTTAATAATGTACATTATATAAATATACATTCATATTATAATATATATTAAACACTGTTCTGCACTATGGCCTAACTGGAAGCAACTTCCTCAACGACATGTGAGGTTTATATGTATACACATACATACAAGACATATACATAGATGTGTGTATATATTTTATATATGTATGTGTGTGTGTGTGTGTGTGTGTGTGTGTGTGTGTTTAGCTAAAGAAAAATCTTTCTGTGACCTTTATTAAAGAACAATAATGCAGACTTTGTTTAAGGGGACTATAGAGACAGGTATGGGAATTACCAAAGTGGGGTTTTACAGTAGGGGTGAGAAATTGGGCTCAACTCTGAATATAACAAGGACAATTGAGAATTTACAGCCAAGGAAGAGAGTCAGAATTCCAATCCAGGCTCCAAACAATGAAAATATGTTTAGTATTATATTTTGGTTTTACCTTGAGCATCAAGGAAGAGAGATTGGGAAGTGATAAAGGGACCTGAGGGGAAAAAATGAAATTTGACAAAAACTAGTATTGTTTGGTCTGGGAAGACATGGGTGGCAGGGCAGGGACGAATGATGCACAACCCAGTAGATTTTTTTTAAAAGATAACAAAGTCATAATGTGTTCTAAAAAGTACGTTCATCTCTATTTGAAATCTGAAGGCACATTTTGTAGACAAAGCTGAATTATTTTCATGGGGACATATACCCATCATGTGACTTGAAACATTGCTGCTCAAGATCATTGTTGCATTTTAGAGAGTTTTAGTACCTTGGATTATTCTGTTCCCACAACCTGGAATGCATTTCCCCCAGCAGGAAAATATTAACACACATCTCCATAATTACCTCTTCAGGAAACCCTCTCCTGACTTCTCCCAGGGGAGTTGATCACATTTCCCTTTTTCTTTGAGCACCAACAGCACTTTCTTTTTTTTTATTTTATTTTATTTTTTTTGACATGGAGTCTTGTTCTTGTTGCCCAGTCAGGAGTGCAATGGCATAATCTCAGCTCACTGCAACCTCCACTTCCTGGGTTCAAGCAATTCTCCTGCCTCAGCCTCTCGAGTAGCTGGGATTACAGGTGCCCACCACCACGCCCAGCTAATTTTTGTATTTTTAGTAGAGATGGAGTTTTGCCATGTTGGTCAGGTTGGTCTCAAACTCCTGACCTCGTGGTCCACCCACCACAGCCTCCCAAAGTGCTGGAATTATAGGCGTAAGCCATCATGCCCGGCCATCCCACAACACTTTCTTTCCACTCCTCTGTACAGCCCCCTCCAGCTGAAAGGCGATGCCTGTGTCCTCTAATTCAGAACTTTCTTGCTAGCTTCTCTTGCCATTCTTTGTACTGTCCCTAAACAGCACTAGCATATAATGGACACTCGACATATGTGGCATAAGAGGCCATAGATCAGTAAGTTTCAAACGAACCCATATGTTAAGTAATTTTTAAGTCAAGGGCTGGATTTAAATCAGATGCTAGAGGTGTCTCTCCCTTGCATTGTCCACTTTCAATGAACCACTCCAGGAATGAATTGCTTCAAACATAAAAAATCAAAGAAATCACATATCTTTGAGCAAATCAGGGACCTGTGGATGGGATTATCTGGCTTGCTCATCCCCAGACCTGTTGTTCCTTAACTCCCTCTGGCTGGCCACTCTCCAAAACTAGGCAGAGTCGTAACAACCCCATCCTTCAGATCCTGTCGTTGTGGCAGCTCTCGTTAAACTCTTGTTGATTTAACAACCAAATGTAATGGGTAGACTTGGCTTGAATCCTAATTCAGAAACCCACTGTAAAAACACAGTTTTGAGACAACTAGGTAAGGCTAATATAGTTTTAATCCTAAGTATTAAATAATATCAATGAATTACTTCTAATTTGATTATGTACAATAATAGAATTGTCCTATAAGAAAATATGCTTATATTTAAGAAATGTATACAGAAGTATTTAGGGATACAAAGACATATTGACAGAGATTTCCTTTAAGAGACTAAAGCAAAAAGAAAAAACAAGAGAGAGAAAGGAAGGGCAGAGAGAAAATGGGAGGAAGAACAGGAGGAGGAAGCATGAAAGCAGAAGTAAATATGGCATTACGTGGATCACTGTTGAATCTAGGGACAGGTATTTTCTCTAGTTTTGTGAACGTTTGCATAATAAAACAGTGTTTCAAAAGGCTTTCTGGGAAAGTAAACGTAAAAGAGTTGATAAAAATAATGTCAAACAATCTTTGGATTCATTTCATTCCTGCAGCTTTTCCCAGGCTTCTGCGAGCCAGCCCCTGAAGGCTTGGTTGGCCATAGACATCGGAACCAACTAAGAGCAGGAAGTCCCCTTAGGCAAGCTGTTGCAACTTTTCTTGCTTTGGAAAGTTCTGACTTGTCTCCAACCAGCTCCAAATCCAGGTCCAAGACAGCCTCTAACCTGGGCAGCAGGAGTCTTCTGTATGGTCTGATCTCATTCACTAGCACGCTATGGCTTGCATTTGTGCCTGTATTAGTTAGGCTTAACAGTGTGGGTTAAATAAGATAGCTTCCTCATGCAAATGGTAGGTGGTCTACGACTGGTACAGCAGCTCCACTCTTGCCTTCTTCCTTTTCCTCTGCACCATTCATCTCATATGCTACCTCTTCATCCACACTTCATTGGCCACAATCGTATGACATGATTCTTACATAATCAAACTTTGCTAAAATGTAGGCGTAGAAATGTAGTCTTTACTATATTTCTAAACGTAGTAAAAATGGCTGGCGCAGTAGCACTTTGGGAGACTGAGGTGGGTGGATCACCTGAGGTCAGGAGTTTGAGATCACCCTAGCCAACATGGCAAAACCCCATCTCTACTAAAAATACAAAAATTAGCGGGGCATGGTGGCAGGCGCCTGTAATCTCAGCTATTCGGGAGGCTGAGGCAGAGAATTGCTTGAACCCAGGAGGCAGAGGTTGGAATGAGCCAAGATTGTGCCACTGCACTCCAGCTTGGATGACAGAGAGAGACTTCGTCTCAAAAAAAAAGGAAAAAAAGGGAGTCTTTAGCTGGGCAGCCATAAAGGGAAAGAGTGAAAAATGGAAGACAACCAGCCATTTCTGCTACCATGCCCAAGCAAGAAAAAATGCTTATAATCCTCTGTGCATATATTTTTCCTGGGGGCCACTTAGAAAGAGGTGGATGGTCAAAGGCAAAAACCAGGTGTCCAGGGCCCCCTACAAAATGGTATGTTAATATCACTTCTACTGGTGCTCTTTCTGCTGTGCTTTCTGCTGACACCAAAATGTGGAACTGCATCCTTGCTTTTATCTCCATCAGGGATAGCCTGTCTGAGAACGGAAAGAGCACAGAAGAGAGCAAGGTGAAGAGACAGAGAGACTGCATCCTATTGACATCTTTAGAGCCCGTGAAGCTAGGCATGCCAGGAACTGGAAGGTTAAACTACATGAACCAATACATATGCCCCATTTTTTCTTAAAAAAAAAAAACACACTACTTGACCTTTGTCACTGTGACATGTCACCTGCACAATTGGAGAAGACTTGAGGGCAGGAAGCTCTGCAAAGGGAGGAAGATGGGAGGCACTCCAGGCACTACAGCTGTTGCCAGGAATGAAGAAACTCCCTCCTGTGGAACACCTGCTGCCCATTCTGCACTGTGGGCTGCTCTCATATCACATATAAATATATAAGCCCTTATATGTTACATATATAATGTATATTATGTACACATAATACATTATTTGTATACATATATTACATATATATTTGGTAATATACATTATATATGTAATATATATCATTATCATATAACCCTGAAGTACATGTTACCATCCCCATTTCACAGAGTAGGGCACCAAAGCTTAGAGATATTGAGTAACTTCTCCAAGGTCACACAATTGAGAAATGACAAAACAGGTATTAGAAGCCAGATTCCCCCACCACTCCATCCCCAGGCTGCCTTTAAATTCCTCCCTGAGTCCTCTTCCTTGCAGGATCCTGTCCCATCTAAGCCCCTCCTCCTGATCCCCCCACATCATTTGTCTTCTGCTGCTGATTGTCAGCCTTTCTCAAGGTGCCAGGGGCCATAAGTTGGAAGAGGCATCATTCTGAGTAGAAATGCACCTGCAGGGAAGAGATAGCTCTTTGGAAATAAACTAGAAGTTAGTATCTCTATATACCCATGGAGAAAGTGCAAGAATTCAGACACAAGTGGTTTCAGCCTCTGGGAAAGAGGAAAGTAATTTTATCCAGGGTAACCCAACCATCCTCATCCAGTCACAGACATGGAGTGGCATAGTCAGGAGCTCTGAACCAGGTTCCAGTGATCTAAGCGCTGGTTCCAGCACAGCCCCTGAGTCCCTTAGCAAGTCAAGGCCTCTCTTGGAGCCTAGGTCTCCCCACCTATAAAGCGAGGGACTGGGCCTAGAAGTGATGTAAGCCCTTCCAGCTCATCCCACTCTGAACTCATGCCTTGAGAAGCCACAGATCTCAATGCAGGCTTGTTTCATCCTCAAGTACCAGTCACTGGGACAGCAGGAAATCCTTGGGTGAAGTGCTCACCTCTCAGAGTGTATTTTCCCAACACAGGTGGAATAGAAGAAACTAGCTGTCTATGCGTGCTCATTTGCGGTTTCTATCACAAAGGAAAATTCCATGAGCATCTACAATCCCTACCTGTGCTGATATGAACACCCAACCTGGATCCAGGAAAACACCTGGGTCAAATTACTCCACTAAGCACTTCCCTTCTTCCCCAACCCTTCCTCACCCTCCTGCTGGCACAGGCTGCCACTTGCCTGACTCAATTTTCTCACTAACTAAATGTCACACTTCCGGCCGCAATCAGCAAGAGATGCTCTCCAGGCAATTCAGTACAGAAAAAAATAAGGTCCTTCCCACTTCTTATTACCCTCATGAGATGCTGGCTGCGGAGCTGGCTAAAACCAATGACAAATAACAGGGTTGCTATGAGGAAGTATGAATGGGGCCTATAGCCCGAGAAGCAGCAATTACGGACACAAAAAAAATACATGAAAGGAGGTAAGTAGAGTCCTTCTCAGAGAACAGAGGAGGCAGGAGAGCCCATGATCCACATCTTAGTCACCGTACATTTCCCTATTGTTATAGCAGACACTTTGATGAATTATTTTGTAGGATGCCACAGCTCTTTTGGAAAGCAATAGAATATAGACATAAAAGCCAGACAGGACGTTACGAGTTGGTATCCAATCATGAAAAAAATAGGGATCCAGTTAGCTCTCATGTCAACATGGAAATTTACTCAAGTTAAAGCATTTTGCAGCTACGAGCCCTTTGGATCTCCAGAATAACTGTGTGGAGTAAGAAAGGCATGAATTATTGCTTCGGTTTAAAAGATGAGGAAACCAAGACCCAAAGAGGGCAAATGGCTTGTTGGAGCTCACTCCGTCTGTAGCATTAGGGCTTCTACACCAGACCATGATTCCTCTTGAAGTGGCTTCCAGTCTGATGGTTTTCAAGTTTGCTCTCATTGAAACGGAAGAGAAAAGGAGAAGAAAGCAAGGAAAGCAAGGAGCATTACAGCTTTAAAAGATTAGCTACAGTGGCTGGGCGCGGTGGCTTATGTCTGTAATCCCAGCACTTTGGGAGGCCAAGGCACGAGGATGGCTCGAGCCCAGGTGTTCCAAACCAACCCGAGCATCATGGTGAAATCCCGTTTCTACAAAAAATACAAAAATTAGCCAGGCATATGCCTGTAGTCCCAGCTAGTCAGGAGGCTGAGGCAGAAGGATGGCTTGAGCCTGAGAGGCAGAGGTTGCAGTGAGCCGAGATTGTGCCACAACACTTCAGCCTGGGCAACACAGCAAGATCCTGTCTCAAAAAAAAAAAAAAAAAAGATTAGCTACCATATCCAAAACTGCTAGATCCCCACAGGACATTAAGTCAGAGCAATCCGCAGATGTAGGGACAGGCTCCCAAGCTCCCAAGGGCTCCCAATTCACCTCAGATTCCAAACACAGCATAGCCAGCAGTGATGGGGTACCCATCTTAGAGGGAAGAGGGAACATGCCTGAGCCCTGAGGACACAACTCCTCACCAGAGGAATGCTAGAAGGGAACCCAAACATTCAACTGAACTCTTGTTTTATAGGTAAATAAGCTGAAGCCTTGGAAGAGAAAAGAGCGACTTGCCCCAAGGTTACACAGCCACTTGGTGACAAACTCAAGTTTCCTGACTGCCCTTCCATTTCCCTTTCCAAACTCTTCACCTCCCTACTTCTCCTGTGTGCGACTGACACAGTCCCTGGACTCCTTCCTAACAAGGGGCCCTTCTGGGCCCAGTAGATGCATAGTTCACATCCAGAAAGCTGTGCAGCTCTTGTCATTGGTTTGGTTTTGGGTTTTAGTAAACCCCTCTCCTCTTCAGGATGTGCATCTCCAGGGGAGGAGATTTAGCTTCGTCAAACAGAGTCACTATGTCCTTTTAGGATCTTTACTCCTTTCTGACCTCATGCTGTTTTTTGAAGCCACTTTGTCATACCTATGACTCTTTCTTGCCCTGTGACAAAACCTCAAGACCTCTGAAATCCTCCCTTCATCCTGGCTTCCACCAATGCACTCTCCTCTCAATTCACCAGGAAACCTGGATAGGTCTGAACCTGCAACCACAAAAGATTCCCCATCCTCCTTGTAAACCAGATGGTGCAAACAGATCCTTTAGAGAAGGAAATCCCTTAACTCCACCCTCCAGAAGTTGCCAAGACTCATTTTGACTCAGGCAAACCCGATTTTCAGATGCACCTTGTATTCCGGCTACTCCACATCGCTCACAGCCCCTAACGCCAAATCCTTCACATCTTCTTTCCTGTCCTCTCTGTCCCTCTTTCTGCCTTACAGGAACTTGCTCATTTGCCAAGGCCCAGTTCAAGAATCTCCTCTTCTAGGATGCTATGGAAATCTGGGCCCATCAAAGTTCGGATAAAGAGACTTTATTTAATGAAAGAATTACTCACAGAGATAAGGCAGTATTTAAAAAATTAATGACGAACTGTAAGGCCCCAGACAATGGCAAATGTGGGAAGCCGTTACTAACCCAGGACCGAATGGGATAAGGAGAGGAGACGTGTTACTAGAGCCCTTTGAGACCTAAAGACTTCTTTGCTTTAATAAAGTAATAATAGGTCAGGAGCAGAGGCTCACGCCTGTAATCCCAGCACTTTGGGAGGTTGAGGCAGGCAGATCACGAGGTCGAGAGATCTAAACCATCCTGGCCAACATGGTGAAATCCCATCTCTACTAAAAATACAAAAGTTAGCTGGGCATGGTGGAGTGCACCTGTAGTCCTAGCTACTCAGGGGGCTGAGGCAGGAGAATCGCTTGAACCTCGAAGACAGAGGTTGCCATGAGCCAAGATCACACCCCTATACTCCAACTTGGCAACAGAGCGAGACTCTGTCTCAAAAAAATAAATAAATCAATAAATCAATAAAATAATAAGTATTATTATTAATAAATAATTTAAAATAATAATAAAATAATTATTTTATTTATTCATTCATTATTATCAGGTAATGTGATAAATTATCAGATAATGTATTTATTCATATATTATCAGGTAATATTTGCTGTAATTTAAAAAAAGAGACAGCTAGAGATTTCTTGCCAGAGCTTAAAAGAAAAAAAAGAAAGAAAAAGAGCTAGAAAAATGGAAGAGGAGCTGCCGGTACATGCTGCAATCATGGGGAGGCTCAGTCACTGCTGAGACGGAGTGCTGAAGCAAGCCCGTGCCACGGAAGAAATGGCCCAGCCACTCTCTCTTCCCACCCTCTGATCTCCCACCTGTCGTGAGAGGGTAACTGAGCACAGGCTGCACAGTAGGCTGGATTCAGCATCCCAGGACACAGAGCAGGGAACAGATGGAGCAGACAGAGAGTATCTACCATAGATGGCTTTCCTGCTTCCTCCTCCCACCACAAGCAGAAGCCAGCCCTCTCCTCTTTACATGCTGGAAAGGCTAATGTATTCATGACATCATATCACTTGTAGGGAGATCTCTGGCTCCCTGGCCAGGCAGTGAACTTCTGGAGGGCAGGCACAAGGTGGTACTCAATAAATGGCTGCTTTATTAATGAATTAATGATAACGGTGAACATATTTTGGAATCTTCCACCTCTTTATTTTACTCCCTTTACTATCTTAAAGCTCATTGCTTTGTGAGTTCAATTATTTTCCAAGTAATAAAGTCCACATTCTTAGTCACCATCTATTTCAACAAATACCATCTGAGTCCTGTGCCCCAAGCACTGTGCTTTGTGTGATAGAAGATTTAACAATAATTAGCGGCTTGGCTGGGCGAGGTGGCTCACATCTATAATCCCAGCACTTTGGGAGGCTGAGGCGGGTGGATCACCTGAGGTCAGGAGTTTGAGACTAACCTGGTCAACATGGTGAAACCTCATCTGTACTAAAAATACAAAAATTAGCTGAGTGTGATGGTGGGCCCCTGTAATCCTAGCTACTTGGGAGGCCGAGGCACAAGAATCGCTTTAACCTGAGAGGTAGAGGTTACAGTGAGCCGAGATCACACCACTGCACTCTAGTGGAACAATCAGACTGAGGTTTTGTCTCAAAAAAAAAAAACTGTAGCCAGGCTCAGTGGCTTATGCCTGTAATCCCAGCACTTTGGGAGGCCGAGGCGGGCGGATCACGAGGTCAAGAGATCGAGACCATCCTGACCAACATGGTGAAACCCT
>PVKV010009071.1:43314-83645 GCA_004027835.1 Alouatta palliata
GAGGCAGAAGAATTGCTTGAAACCAGAAAATGGAAGCTGCAGTGAGCTGGGATCGTGCCACTGTACTCCAGCCTGACGATAGAGCAAGACTCCGTCTCAAAAAAAAAAAAAAAAAATTTTTTTTTTTAAATAACTAGGGGCTCTATTCTTTTTTTTTTGAGACAGAGTCTCACTCTGTCACCAGGACTGGAGTGCAGTGGCGTGACCTCGGCTCACTGCAACCTCTGCCGCCCGGGTTCAAGCAATTCTCCTGCCTCAGCCTCCCGAGTAGCTGGGACTACAGGCCCGCGCCACCACGCCCAGCTAATTTTTTTTGTATTTTTAGTAGAGACGGGGTTTCACCATGTTGACCAGGATGGTCTCGATCTCTTGACCTTGTGATCCGCCCACCTCGGCCTCCCAAAGTGCTGGGATTACAGGCGTGAGCCACTGCGCCCGGCGGGGCTCTATTCTTGAGGTAACTGTTATGGACTAAGTGACAGGTAGCTCCAACTATTGAAAAGAAATTGTTGTGATGGAAAACCCGTAAAAATAAGTTGATTCAGAGGCTCTTAAATAATGATAATAAATAATAACTAGCACCATTTATTAAGCACTTACTATGTAATTGAAACTATACTGGGGTCGGGCACAGTGGCTCACACCTGTAATCCCAGCACTTTGGGAGGCCGACGCGGGCGGATCACGAGGTCGGAATATCAAGATCATCCTGGCCAACATGATGAAACCCCATCTCTACTGAAATACAAAAAATTAGCAGGGTGTGGTGGCCCGCGCTTGTAGTCCCAGCTACTTGGGAGGCTGAGGCAGGGGATATGCTTAAACCCAGGTGGCAGAGGTTGCAGTGAGCTGAGATCATGCCACTGCACTCCAGCTGGGTGACAGAGCAAGACTCCGTCTCAAAAAAAAAAAAAAAAAAGGAAGGAACTATACTGGATGATTTACATACCTTATCTTTGTCAATCTTTACAAACTTGAGAGGTGCTTATTATTCCCAATTTATGAATGAAGGAATTGAGGCCAGAGAGGTTAAGTCAACTGCCCCAAATCACACAATTAACAAATCGGGGTAAGATCAGAGTCAAGGTAAATCTGATTCTACAGCCCATGTTTTCATTCATAATGCTACCTGCTGAAAGACAGTATTTTACAATAGAAAAGTCATCTCATATAGAAAATACGGATGAAATACGTGAATGAAAAACAGATTACTCTTTTGCAAAAAAAAAAAAAAATGGGTGGGGGAGTGAAATAGTAGGATAAATTCAGCCCCTTACCTGCCCTTGTGGTGTGATCCAATAGTAAGTACACCAGAGTGGGAGATCAGAAACCTGAGTTCTGAGGCTCTGAGGAAAACTAAAAAGCCTTGGCTCTAGCAACTAGCTGCCTAGTTCCACAGTGCCCTCTTGTGATCAGTTGATGTCATGCATGATTTTTCTTAAATTCAAGAATGAAATGCCTGCTAAGTGAAGATTCAGTCAGGGTCACTCCTGGATAAAGTAAATTAGGTCTGTTTTCTGACCACGCTCAGCCTCACACTCACTGACCTGAACTCCTTGTGACTGAAGTAGACAGAGCGTGGATTTGGGTGTCAGGCTGATCTGAGATAAAGTACCAGCTCCACTTCCTAGAGAGATGTCAGCCAGGAGGCCTGCTGTCTTCCAGAAGAGGGATTCACCGAGCACCAGGACCCTGCTCCCAAGCTTCTGCCTCTGATCTTTCCCGTTAACAGCCAGAAGCCCAATTGCATCACTGCACTGAGGGCCAATTGATCACACCAACCAAACTCAACATACTCAGAGGATGGTGACCCACACCTTAGTCTACAGTCCAACAGTGTAACGGGATTCGTTTCCCTTGAAACCAGGACAGTGTGTGGCATTAACTGCCTAAGGTTATTTTTCTAGGAAAGAGTAGCTATTCAAGACAGTTTCACAGTGTGATAGAAACCTCCATGACCTGTCCCATATAAGTATTGAGTAGTGACAGAGGGCTGAGGGATCCCATAGGAATTTCTGGAGGAAGTGACCCTTCAGCCTAGTCTTGAGTACAAGCAAGCCAAGTGAAGAGAAGTTTGGAGATAAGGCTCTTCCCATAAAAGTCCAACATGAGTGAAGCCAAAGGCGAAAGAGGGGAAACAGCTAGTGTTACAAATTCTGTGCTATTAAGTCAAGACTGAGATGTGGTTGAGAGGTCAATAGGAACCCCTCATGGGAACCTGTTAAGGAACTTGGTCTTTCATTGTATGGAAGGTAACTCACTGAAAGGTTTGAAAGCCAAACATGGCATGACCATATCCTGCATTGTAGATTAATCAGTTGCTCTGATGGCTGGGGTGGACAGATGTGCCAGGGTAGAGATGGGAGGCAGGTAAGAAGGCAGAAGAGGTTGTTGTCTTAGTACAGCAGAGACTTGAGGGCTGCTGGAGTTCTGAGGGAGCTAATAATTAGCACTCCTCTTCCACAACTGAGTTCTGAACCAACTGAGAAAAAGGGCAAACTGGTAAACAGACAGCGGTGATATTTATTACTGACATAGGCTAAGTGGACAATGTAACTTTTATCTAAAGACTGTAGTTAACTTCTTTGGAACTCCAGAATTATTCAGATTTACCCACCAAACCATAGGCATTATTGACACCACCCCAGACTTCTTTATGTGGGGCAGACACCTTTAAAACTTACAGGAAAAGGCAGAGCAGAACCCACACTCCCTCAAGCTATTAGTCTGCATGTCTCTGGGCATAGAGAATAAAGGGACAGAGAGAGGGCAGATGCATTACACTAACTAATCTTTCATATAGAAGAAAACATCCAAGGTAGAAAAGAAGCATTCTTCCCTTACATTTCCCTTCTTTTTGTTCTTTTCACCCACTGGACTTAACCATTAAAGCCATAGAGAAGAACATAGTTTATCACTCCCAAATCCAACTACTGTTGAGATCACTGGAAGCAGTTAACATCTTGAGATTACTGAAAGCAGTTCAGATTTTGACTCAAAAGGCTCTGAACGGAGTCAGAATAATACATTAATTAAGGCAACTCCAAGGCTTCTGTAATTCTAAGTCTGAAAATTCACTCCATTTCCCACAGTATGCCCAACCACATGGCCTGTGATGGCTAATTTTAGGTGTCAAGTTAACTGGATTAAGGATATCTAGAAACCTGGGAAAGCATTATTTGGGTATGCCTGTGAGGGTGTTTCCAGACTACTGTAGGGTGTGAGTCTGAGGGGACTAGGTGAGCTACACCTTCGGTGTGGACCAGCATCCAGTTGAGAGAGGGCCCAAAGAGAACAAAAACAGAGAAAAGGCAACATGTCTGTCTCCCTCTTAGAGCTGGGATACGCTCTTCTTTCTGTCCTTGGATATCAGAACTCCTGATGTTCTGATGAAGTTGTCCTCTGAGGACAGAGAAGGAAGAGCCTATCCCAGCTCTAGGAGACCTTTGGACTCCAGGGCCTACACTAGCAGCCCACTGGGTTCTCAGGCCTTAAGCCTCAGACTGAAGATTTTATCATCAGCATCCCAAGTTCTGAGCTCTTTGGACTTGGACTGAACCACACCAAGATCTCCATAATTGCATGAACCAATTCCCCTAATAAATCCCCTCATATAGCTATATACATATACTATTGGTTGTCTCTGGAGAACCTCAACGAATACATGGTCCAACCTGGCATGCTGGCACATTAACACCCAATAATAAAATGCCAAGAACAGAGATGCCCAAATATATATATAATCCTCTCCTATTATCAAATTTACTAGAACTTAAACCTCTTCGCAAATTAAAGTTCAAAAATGTTAAATTCCACTAGAATTAAAATCCAAAACTAAATATCCTTATTTTGTGTTAAGAGTCAACCAGCCTGGGCAACATGACACCTGGTCTCTACGAAATATTACAAAATTAGGCCAGGCATTGTGGCTCACACCTGTAATCCCAGCACTTTGGAAAGCCAATGCGAGTTGATCACTTGAGCCAGGAGTTTGAGACCTGTCTGGGCAAGATGACAAGACCCAATCTCTACTAAAAATACAAAAAATTTGGCCGGGCACAGTGGCTCACATCTGTAATCCCAGCACTTTGGGAGGCCAAGGCAGGTGGATCACGAGGTCAGGAGATTGAGACCATCCTGGCCAACATGATAAAACCGTCTCTACTAAAATACAAAAATTAGCCGGGTGTGGTGGTGCGCACCTGTAATCCCAGCTATTCATGAGGCTGACGCAGGGGAATTGTTTGAACCCGGGAGGTGGAGGTTGCAGTGAGCTGAGATCACGCCACTGCACTCTAGCCTGGACAACAGAGCAAGACTACATCTCAACAACAAAAAAAAAAATACAAAAAATTAGCCAGGTGTGCTGGCATACACCTGTAGTGTGAGAGAATCACCTGAGCCCAAGAGTTCAAGGCTACAGTGAGCCACGACCACTGTACTCCAGTCTGGGTGACAGGATGAAACCCTATGTTAAAAAAAAAAAAAAAAAAAAAAAAAGATAGCCGAGCATGGTGACATGTACCTGAGGACCCAGCTACTTGGGAAGCTAAGGCAGGCGGATCGCTTGATCCCAGTGGCTCGAGGCTGCAGTGAGCCCTGCACTCCAGCCTGGTTGACAGAGCAAGACCTTGTCAAACAAAAAATGTCCAACATCCTTAAGTTAAATGCCCAAAACAATCTTCCCCAAATTCTTATTCTGTTCAGTCTTAACCAGAAGGGGTTTTGATGCTTGGGTGATTAAAAGTCTTTTCAGCAGCCACAGCCCAAGCTGTCACTGATGGGAAAATAAATCTTTTAGGGCCTCAGAAGTTACATTAGATATGCCTCAGATATATCTCACTTTTTAAAAATTGAGATGTAATTTATGTACCATAAAATCCACCCTCTTAAGGTGTACAATTCAGTGATTTTCAGTATATTCACAAGGTTGTGCAACCATCTAATCCCAGAACATTTTCATCACCCCAAAAAACAAACCCCATACCCATTAGCAATCACTAATATAGTTGTCTATTTCTGTGAATTTGCCTGTCCTGGATCATATATGTGGTCTTTTGTGTCTGGCTTTCACTTGGCATAATGTCATGGTTCATGCATGTTGTAGCGTGCACAAGTACTCTGTTCATTTTTACAGATGGATAATATTCTATTGTATAAATATACCACATCTCATTTACCCATCCATCCATCGACGGACATTTGGGTTGTTTCCACTTCAGGGCATTACAAATAATGCTGCTGTGAACATTCATAGACGTTTTTGTGCAGACATATTTCTAGTTCTCTTGGGTATGAACTGAGGAGAGGAACTGCAGGGTTATATGGTAATTCTGTTTAACTTTTTGAAGAATCATCGAATTATTTTCCACAGTGCATGCATCACTTTACATTTGCACCAACAATGTACTAGGGCCCCAATTTCTTCATATCCTAGCCAATACTTGTTACACTCCTGTTTTTTTATTATTGCAACCAACCTATAGTGCCCATGAAATGGTGTTTCATTGTATTGAAACAGGGTCTCACTGCCACCCAGGCTGGAGTGCAGTGGTACAAGTACACCTCACTGAAATCTCAAACTCCTGGGCTCAAGCAATTCTCTTGTCTCAGCCTCCCAAGTACCTAGGACTACGGGTGCACAGCACCACACCTCACTGATTTTTAAAATTTTTGGTAGAAATGGGGTCTCACTATGTTGCTCAGTCTGATCTCCAACTCCTGGCCTCAATCTATCCTCCTACCTCAACCTCCCACAAGCACTGGGATTACAGACATGAGCCACTGCACCTGGCCTAACTCCTAGGAGGAAAAAAGGAAGAGCTGGGTTTGACCACTAGCTCCCCTGGAATAGCAAATAATAAAGGGGCAGGGGCAGGGGGAGGGGGAGGGGGAGGGGAACTCATGTTACATCATTTACTCCCCTCCAAAGGGAAAGAAACAACAGTGGAGGGGAAACATTGCCCCAAGAAGAGTTAGGAGCAAAGTGGGATAACCAGCTCACACTGGCTCTTGAGAATCAACTGTTAAATCCTTGAGAATTTTGCAAACCAGTTGTTAAAGGCTTGGTAGCTTGAAATTAGCCAAGGCAGTAGCACTGACAAAATGTCAATCAGAAAATACTACAAATCCCATAAAGTGGGATCCTTTTTCCATGTGGTAATACTAAAATTCCAGATAGATTCAAGATTTAAATGAAACGCAGAAAACATAAAGCATCCAAAGGAAAATATAAGCAAAGCAAAGGTCTTTCCAATCCACGTGGACCAAATACAAAAACCATAATGGACTAGATCAACATTTAACTACATAAAAATACATCATTTATTTCAAAAATAGCACCAAGTAGCAAACCACAAACTAGGGAAATTATCAAAATACATGACTTAGAGAAACCCATCAAAAATTCTTACAAATTAGTAAGAAAAAGACAAACATCTCAATGGCAAAAGCCTCATCAGATAAGTTATTTACAAAATACAGATCAGATCAACATTAATCAAGAAAATTTTAGGCCAGGCCTGGTGGCTCATGCCTGTAATCCCAGCACTTTGGAACACCAAGGCAGGTGGATCACTAGAGGTCAGGACCAGCACTTTGGGAGGCCAAGACGGGTGGATCACTAGAGGTCAGGAGTTCAAGACCACCCTGGCCACCATGGTGAAACCCCATCTCTATTAAAAATACAAAAATTAGCCCACCTATAATCCCAGCTACTTGGGAGGCTGAGACAGAAGAATAGCTTGAACCTGGGAGGCGGAGGTCACATTAAGCCAAGATCACACCACTCCACTCAATCTCCCAAAACAAAATTTTAGACATGACAGGTTTTGCTTGTAAAAAATGAGAAAGGAGAGAAGGTAGAACACAGCTAATATTGGGAAGGGTATAAATAGTACTATGAAAGACTTCTGGCAAAAATGTACATTGACACAAACTTTCTTGGCAACACAACCTATACCCTTTGATCTTACATTTTTGAGTTTACTCTAGAAAAATAAAAATATAAAAGATCTACTTAGACTACTGTGGCCAACAAGAACAGGCTAAATAATTTATAGTAAATCCATTTAATAAAATATTATGTGTACATTAATGTTAAAATATTTGACACAGAAAGATATTCACCATTTAAATTCAAAAAATGACCTCGGTGGAGGGTATATCAGGATGAGCAAGTAAAATAAAATGTGAGAAAGTCTATGAAGATATACAGCAAAGCATGATCAACTTTCTCCTTTTTGCTTACCTACAATTCTACAATGTGCATATATTACCTGTTTGTTTTTAATAGGGGTTCTTGTCTTTGACCTAATGTATACAGTTCAATGATCTTATTAACAGTTCTTTGATTTGACCTGAGCCCTAGAGTTCCTGGCTGTTTTTAGCTTCTTTTACCTTAAAGCTCTGTCTCCACTAATTTCCGGGCAATTCAGTAATAATTGCATTAAGGTAATAACCCTCTGAACCAATTTACAAGCAAATAGATAAAATTTCTATCTTTAGTGTAATTCCAATAGATAATTCCTGCATTTCTACAATGTGCATATATTACCTGTATATTCTGTTTGTTTGTTTGTTTGTTTTTGAGACAGAGTCTCATTCTGTCGCCAGGCGCCAGGCTGGAGTGCAGTGGCACAATTTCGGCTCACTGCAACCTCTGCCTTCCAGGTTCAAACAATTCTCCTGCTGGGACTACAGGCGCACGCCACCACGCCCAGCTAATTTTTGTATTTTTAGTAGAGATGGGGTTTCACTACGTTGGCCAGGATGGTCTCAATCTCTTGACCTCATGATCTGCCCGCCTCGGCCTCCCAAAGTGCTGGGATTACAGGCTTGACCCACCGCGCCTGACCTGTTCTGTTTGTTTTCAACAGGAGTTCATGGAATTTGAAATCAGTGAAAATCCTCATTATATAACAACAGCATTTTAATTGAATTTTCTAAGTGATTGTTTCCAGTTGTTTAAATGCACCTGTTCAAATCAAAGTTCATCATTTTGTTTGGAACTTTTGTGTGACGATCAAATGGTAACGTAAATGAGAAAGCAAATAGGCATATAATGACAGAGAAGTAAGTGGCAAAATAACTACAATCGCTGTTCCACTGGCCACTGCAGGACAATAAATAAAATGACAGTTAACCAAAAACACTTTTATTTTCATCTTCAAAGAAGAAACTCTTCTTTTTCCAGGATAATCATGATTAACTTACAAAAATGAGTACACATCTTCAAAGCACTTCCCTTTAACGGGAAACTTAGCTTTACAGAATTTAAACAGAAGGCAAAAAAAAATATATTCCATTTTCTTGTCATTGTAAGACAAAACAGAATCTAGTGTAAGCTAAGGAAACTCATTCACACTTCAGGTCCTTCTCCTCCAGGAACCAGCTGCATAAAGAGGAAAGACAGTTTATTAATAACACTACTACCGTGACATCTAAAAACCCCTTGCTCTTCATTAAGCTACCTTTACCTCTCCCCACTCCACATTCCCATTTTCTCCAGACTGTCAATATCTATTTACAATTCCCAACATCATCAATTAATACTTACTATCTCAACAGCGATTTCTGAAAAAATAAATCATTAAAAGTTCCAAGCAAACTAATCTTTAGGCCCAATGCCTCTTCAATAGCTCAGCTGTAGGGCCCTGACCACAGAGAACCCCTTTCCCATCTTAAGCACCACTTGGCCATGATAATTTAGTCAAGGAAGCCACATTAAGGTTAGTTCGTAATCACTGCCCCACAAAAATGGGCTCCCATCTAAACAAAACAGTCTAAATGTGTCTTACCATTGTTATATTATTTCCATTTAGCAAAATCTGATCTAATTTAGTAATCCTTCTTCCTTCTGGTGTAATTTCACTAAATGAATAGATAAAATACAGTCAGGATAAACAGTGACGATCAAAGCCAACATTTTATAAATACTTTCCCTTCCTAAAAAGGTTATTCTTGTAACTAAACTACTGTGAAGTTGGGCGATTATATCAACAATTTTCAGATACAAAGGTTATCCACTAGGTAATGTACCCTTCATCAAAAGCAACAGAATGAACTCACTGACCTAAGACCCACAGGTATCAGACAGATCTTAATGAAAAAAAGTGAAAGCTTGCCAAGGAGATCAAATAAGAAATGAAGTGTCTTTCGGTTTGTTTTGTTTTTTTAAGAGACAGGGTCTTACTCTGTTGGCCAGGCTCAGTACAGTGGTAGGTACAGTGATAGCTCACCGCAGCCTAGAACTCCTGGACTCAAGGTATCCTCAGTCTTCAGATCAGCTAGAACTACAGCTGCCCCTCACCACACCCAACTAATACTTAAATTTTTTGTAGAGACAGGGGTCTCTCCCTTTGTTGGCCAAGCTAGTCTCAAACTCCCAGGCTCAATCTTCCTGCTTTGGCCTTCCAAAGTGCTGGGATTACAGGGGTGAGCTACCATGTTCAGCCTAAATGCTCTATCAGTTCCTTGATTTGACTTGAACCCTAAGATTCCTGGCTTTTTGTTACCTTCTGCCTTAAAACTGTGTCTCCACTAATTTTCTAGGAGTTTAGTAATGACTCAGGTAATAATGCTCTGATTCAATTTTACAAACAGATAAAATGTCTATCTTTAAGGTTATTCCAACAGGTAATTTTTTTCTCATAATTTTACCTAAAAGTAGTAAAACCGTCTTTAATTAAGAAGAGAATTGTTCTGGCCGGGCGTGGTGGCTCACGCCTCTAATCCAAGCACTTTGGAGGCCAAGGTGGGTGGATGACCTGAGGTCGGGAGTTCAAGACCAGCCTGACCAACATGGTGAAACCCCGTCTTTATAAAAAAATAAAAAGAAAAAGAAGAGAATCGTTTGTCTTTCCCCCCAATTCTTTAAGTTTTAATATTACTCACAACTCAGTGACATCTTCCAGTACCATATCTGAAATTTGTTGTTAAGAAAATACAGAATTTACCCTAGCTTCTGCCTTTGTTCAGCTGTTTTTGTTTTTGGTTTTTTTTTTTTTTTTTGAGACAAGTTCTAACTCTTGTGATCCAGGCTGGAGTGCAGTGGCACAATCACCCCTCACTGCAGCCTCAACCTCTTGGGCTCAAAGGATCCTCCCGCCTCAGCATCCCAGAGTAGCTGAGCCCAGAGGTGCACGTCTAATTTTTGTAATTTTTGTGGAGACGGGGTTTCATCATGTTGCCCAGGCTGGTCTCAAACTCCTGGGCTCAAGCGATCCACCTACCTCGGCCTCCCAAAGCACTGAGATTACAGGTGTGAGCCACTGGGCTCGCCTGTTCAGTTTTAATTATAATGTTTAACACAATGGCTCAAATTCAGAATGCTTGTTGTGGATAGGAACTTTACCTTCTTTCGATACACACCCCTAAAAACATTATCATAAGTTTCCTGAGAATGAACTGATTTTTATTATAATAATCACAAATATACTGATTGTCTATAGTTCTTATGTTATTAAATACTTAAGAAAAACCTATATATACCACCACCACCTTTTAAAGGATACTGACAAAGTCATCAAATCCTAGAAGAGTACCAACAATTTCCTTATCACTTTTCATCACAATGTGAATTCTTGATCCAATACATTTGTCCACAAGCTCTGAGGAAGGAAAAAATATTATTTTATCATTCATTATTTCAACAAATATTTGAGAGCCTACTGGCACTCCTACCTGCATATAGTGAAAGAAAAACCAGGAAAAATATTCATTCAATAACTTTAGGTCTTATAATACAAATCTCAGTTCAAGCACAGCGTCTGGCACATAATGAGCACTCCAAAAGAGTCTGTGGCATGAAGGAATGAAAACTTTTCAATCATGGCCATGTCCATTAACTCAATCACTCTTCACCAGCGACAAAATATAAGAGAACATAGGCATAATTATATTCACTGGAAACTCTTTCCTGTCACTGCTTCCCTCCCCTAACTCTGTCTATCCTCTGCTCTGACACCAGCTTGAACATCTCTTTAGCCAGCCTAGCATTATGTAGCATGATGTCTATTTGTCCAGTATTCTCTCCTGCACTCGCTGTGTGCTATCTGAAGACAATAGCTATGGTTTATCGTTGAAAAATGCCCAGGCACGGTATCTAGCGTATAGATGCTCAGTAACTACTTGTTGAATGAATGAATAACAAACAGAGCCAGCTTCCAGATTCCTCATTTAAGGCTCATTCCGGACCAGGATGCTAGTGTCATTAACCAATCAGATACATAACGTAGTCTATCTAAACCGGGGATCATAAACGCCAGGTTGAGAAGTGGGCCTACTATCCATAACACTGCAGAGGCGGGCTCACAACAAAGGAGGCCGACGACGCGTTCATTAAATGTGGACCTTTTCCAGTGACCGTCTGGCTTGAGGAGTCAGAAGTCCTTGCCTGGAGGAGCCCGACCACGTTAAAGAGCAGCGGCGGCCTCCTGCCGCGGAGACTTGGAGCCGAGAGTCGAACCGCATTCGGTCCCGTACATTTCCCCACACTCCGCCAAGGCCTGCCTCGGAACAGCCCCTGGCCCCCAATCCTGAGCTTCAGTTCCCTCTGCCTCCTCCCAAAAAGAGGGCGATTACCTAATGGCAGCAGCTGCGACGGGTTGGTAGTAGCGTTAGCCGCCATGGCCACGCCGGAAGTGGCCTCCGTTCATAGAAGGTGGGACGACTTTGAAAAGCGCGCTTCCGCTTTTTCCGCAGCCCTAACAGGCTCGACCAATCTGAGACCGAGCCTGCGATCTAGCAGACCGCGTGGGTCGCGTTCACTGGCATTTTTTTCCTCGGCAAGCGAGATCCGGGGAAATATTTCCTGCCCACTGGACATTTTACCATCTCGGCAGACACCCACTCTACCCTCAAAGTTTTGGAGAGACGTTAAAGATTTTACTTTATGAATAAATTGTTCCTTTAACCTTTGAGTCGTCTTCCCCCGTAAGCCAGAATCTTTCTTCAAACCAGTATAACTCAATTCATATTTCCTGCCATCAATTAAGTATTACAATTTTCGTTAAAACTTCTCATTTTCTTAAAGAATCTATTGTTTCTTTTTAAAGTACAGTGGATTGAAAAATCTGCAACTAGCATTTTTTTAAAACTTTTCTTTAGTGGGTATTTAAAATATGTTTTTTAAATTTTTTACTACTTTAATTCACCGTTCTCATCTTTTTATGACTAGTAGTCTTACTTATTATAGGCTTTTAAATTGTTTCTTCAACAATTATCATCTAACAGGCAACCACCAGATGTCACTAAATTACATGTTAACATCACCACACTTGGAAAATCATGCTTTGCACTTCTGTTTTGAAAAGAATAAAAAGCAAATAAATTATCTGCCCTAGTCTGTTTTACATTTGTATCCTAGGAACTTCCAGCTAAACAATCTAGGCTGGACTTGGTGGCTCCCGACTGTAATCCCAGCACTTTGGGAGGCCTAGGCAGGCAGATCACCTGAAGTCAGGAGTTTGAGACCAGCCTGGCCACATGGGTGAAACCCCATCTCTACTAGAAATACAAAAATTAGCTGGGTGTGGTGACACGCACCTGTAGTCCCAGCTACTCAGGAGGCTGAGGCAGGTTGCTAGAACCCCAGAGGCGAAGGTTGCAGTGAGTCCAGATAGCTCCACTGCACTACAGCCTGGGCAACAAGAGCAAAACTTGTTAGGGGATCGGGGAAAAACCTGAACAATAAACTTGAGCAGTAACTAAGGGTATCATTTGTTCATACAACAAATGGTCATTAAGCACCCATCATTCCTTCATAGCCTGAGTTTCCCAAAGCTGAGAATTATGGGAAGCAGTAGTTTATGTGATTACATTTCTTAGTTTTGGATTAAATGACTGGTTCAAATTCCATGGTCAGTTATTTGACAATGGGCAAATTACTTACTTTTTAAGTCTCAATTTACCCATTGGAAAAAATGGGGATAATAGTACCTATTCATAAAATTATTGTAAAGATTAACTGAGATAATCTATGGAAAGTGGTCAGTATAGCACCTGGCACATACTAAGCCCTTTTAAACGTGAGCTGTTACTACTTATCTTTGTTTCCTAATATTTTACATGATGGCTGGATCCAAGTGAAGCTACATAGAGATGGTTTTGCTAGCTGGTTTTGCATTCATCCTATTTTTATAACCAGACATAAGCCACTTTAAGGAAGCAATTTCTTATTTGATACACTGTGCACACTACATTTCCAGGCACCCTGTAGGGTCTAACAAATATTATTTTGAGTCTCATTATTTCATTCATACCCATTGTGCGTAACCCCCCATATAGGCACCGAGGAAGGAGACCTAAGCAGAACCCTGGCACAGTTAGGGCTTGAAGAATATCTCAGTTTATAGTGTTACTACTCAGCTATTGCCTTTTATATAATCCTTTATATAATCATATATTCATTTATAGAATTAGGGCTTGAAGAATCCCTTTATATAATCCTCTATATATAATCATGTAATAGTTGATAGTATGAGTGCCTAAAGAATATTTCCCTACATATATATCATATCTTAGTTCATAATCGGAGGAATGCCTAAAGTGGACACAGCACAGAGCATGAATTAAGAAATAAGCAGCTTATAATCAGAGGAATGCCTAGAGCAGACACAGTGCAGAGCACGATTTAAGGGAAAAACAGTTATACCAGGACAAGAAGCCATGGCCCAGGCGGCAGCGTTCAGTATCGTAAAGATACCCGCTGTATGGCAGGCTTGGGGCAAGAGCCACTCCTCCTGAAAAGGCGTTGTAGGACCTTACTCCAGTTCTTGTGGAAGGCTGCCCTCAGAACGGCAATCCCCCTTGGTGACTGTGAACTTTATCAGCTCTGGCTACTGTGCCGCTCAAAAAGCATCTTCCCATAGAACTCATTGGAAGCTGCCAGCAGGTGGTGGTAACACTGACATCTCTGTCACTACTCTGTGACTTAAAGCATCCCCTCATAAATCTTCTTAGAAGTAGTTTGCCCACAGATAGAAGTATTGCACACTGCACCCTCTTCACTGCGCATGACCCACCTTCAAGCCCTAGTGAGCTCATAGGGGTGGACCCCTTACTGCACACGGCCCTTGCCTTGATGGGAATGGGCCCCTTGCTGCGCACTGTCCACCTCCTAGCCTAGGTGACCTAATGGGGGTGGACCCCATGTTTTATTGCTCACGACCTTATCACTATCCTTAAAGATGATTTCACTCACTGCCCTGCTCCCTAACCTACACACAATAAATACTCATGCTTCTGGACATTCGGGGCCTTGTCTGACTCCACTCATAGGTGGCGTGGCCCCTTGAGCCCAGATGCGTTTTCCTTGTACTTCTGTGTCCTATCTCTTTAATTCTCGGATTCTGCGCCTCAGCACAGCATAAGGCACACCCCACGACCCTGTGGGCCATCAGCCCTACACACATCAACATTCTCCTTAATCTTAATAAGATTTTAAATACAAAGTAATGCCAAATTTATGACACTCCTTCCTTCCTTTTCTTTCTTTCTTTCTTTCTTTCTTTCTTTCTTTCTTTCTCTCTTCCTTTTTTTCCAATCCTCGTTTGGTTTTCCTGGTTTTCCTTTTCTATCCCTATTCCTATTTCATTTTCACTATATCATACTGACAGTATGGACCAAATTCAAGACATTGTTGTTACTTGATGGGAGTTTATAAAAATTACAAAAATGTATTTTAAGAAAGTCAGAGCTTTAAGTTTTCTAAGAACAGAATGAACATTAGCAATTTTGAATGCCACTAATAAAGAATAATCTCTTTAGTATCTGAAAAAAAGTAGCTATGTATAGTTCACTTACACAGTAGAGTTAATGGGGATTTCAGGAAAGGAGTGGTATTTTTATTTTGTTATTTTCTTTGAGGCAAGACACAATAAGGAAGAACAGGCCAATTCCAAATGGAGAGTTGCTATGAACTTGAAAATATGTCATATCTCTATGTCTCAAGGATTTTTCTCCCTTTAAGTCTTCAGTCTTCTTCTTTTTTTTTTTTTTTTTACTAAGTACGCTACCTAGGTCCAAGAATAAGTCTTCTTAAGTAGAAGACATAAAATAGAATTTACAATTTATCATAAAATACATGTAACCACCAAAGGCTTTTCAATGTATTATGTGTTCAAAAAGGTATGCTTTTCAATGTATTATGTGTTCAAAAAGGTATTTCTGATTTTCTCTCGAGTTAAATGAGAAATTTTATTATTTTCTCAATAGACATTTGTCCTTGTGGACAATATCATCTTAATGAATTTATTCTACATTAATATAACTAATTTAAAACATAATGTATCCACGGGAATCATTGTGTGGATAAAAAAAAAAAGTAAATGTAAAATGTGCATGGTGGCAGGCACGTGTAGCCCCTGAGCCTAGGAGTTTGAGGCCAGCCTTGGCAACATAGCAACACCCCATCATATTTTAAACTTTATTTACTTACTAATTTAGAGACAGAACCTTATTCTGTTGCCTAGGCAGGAGTGCATTGGTGTGCTCACTGTAACCTTTAACCTCCCAGGCCCAAGCGATCCTCCTGTCTCAGCCTCCTGAGAAGCCAGGACCACAGGTACATACCACCAAGTCTAGCTATTTATTTTTTATTATGTTTTGTAGAGATGATGTCTCATTACATTGTCCAGGTTGGTCTTGAATTCTTGGACTCAAGTGATCTACCCTCCTCGCTCTCTTAAAGTGTTGAGATTACAAGTGTAAGCCACCACGCCCCACCTCAACTCTTGAATGGCCCCGTCTGTATATTTAGAGATGAAAAAATCCTGGAAATTCCCTTGTTCACTTTCTCTCTCAATTTTCCCAGTAAAACTTCTTTTCTTTTTCTTTTTTTCTTTTTCTTTTTTTTTTTTTGAGATGGAGTCTCACTCTGTCACCCAGGCTGTAGTGCAGTGCAGTGGCATGATCTCGGCTCACTGCAACCTCTGCCTCCCGGGTTCAAGCAATTCTCCTGCCTCAGCCTCCCTAGTAGCTGGGATTACAGGCACACACACCACCATGACCAGCTAATTTTTGTATTTTTAGTAGAGATAGGGTTTCACCACGTTGCCCAGCCTAGTCTCCAACTCTTGGTCTCAAGTGATCTGCCCACCTCGGCCTCCCAAAGTGCTGGGATTACAGGCGTGAGCCACTGCACCCGGCCCTGTTTTTATATGTATCTTTAAAAGGTGTTCAATTAGACAATCGTTTTAGCCATGCCAAAATATCAAGATAGGTTATATAAAGAAAATACTAATAGTTAACACACCACACAGTTGACATTTCAAAACAGTTAATATATTTTTAAAAAGTTAATATATTCTGAATATAGGGAGCAGTATAGTTTAACAGTCTTCTGAGCCAATGCCAAAAATATTGTAATATAGAAATGTATAGCAACATCTTGAAAAATGTCTATAGTATTAGCATTAAAACAGTTCTACTGAATCATAGAAACTAAATTTGATTTAGGAAGCCTACTGTTTTTCTCAGTTATGCTTAGATTAGAACGGAGCTCCTTAGTTTTCAAGACTAGAAGTGCAAAACATCAAATGTTAAGGTTGTTTAAAGCAGGGGATGTGTAGCTAGTAATTGCAAACTTCACTGTCAGTTACTGTAGTAATCTCAAATTCTATCTAAAGCAGACAATTATCCTTTAGGTTATTTGAAAATTGCCCTAGATAAGACTTGTTAAATCTGTTAGTATTTCCATTATTTACTTTAAGTTGACTTGAGATTCAAGACTTTAAAAAAAAAATTGTAGTACAATCAGTAAATGAATTATAAAACCCTGGTGACAAGGCCCGTATATTTTGTATAGACCAGAGTACTAAATCCAAAAGAGATGGAATGAAAACAATATTATTTTAAAATTGCAGGACTAGAATAATCACTTTACAGGCATCCAAGTAAACTTCCTTTTTGTCAAGGATATTGCTTCAGTTTTTAAATGCGTCTCAGATTCCTACACATAATATTTAAATGACAGGAAAAAAACTCTAGAAACAAACAAGAATTCTCGGGTAAGCAAGTAATTTAAAGGCTGAATACACAGATACGCAACCTCATCAGTATGCCTCCATGTTATTATATATTTAAGAATAAGAATGGAGATCCCCTAGGCCACAAAAGCGAAGGCAAGGAAGTGAAAGAACCGGGCACTCGGAGAGTGAAACAAAAAGATGTGAAAACGGAAGGAAAGAAGAGGGAAGGGGAAAACTTTGAGGAAAAAGAGAGGGCAAAAGAGAAGTGCTTTGAGGCTGAACCCAGGGAGGAAAAAGCAGGTGTGCCAGGCTGCGCCTCCACCTCCCGCAGACACCAGAGTCTCTGCAGGCCCAGCCGCCCGGGTCCTGTAAGCCCTAGCCCGCCCCACCCGGTCAGGTCCCGCCCGGCCCCCGCCCGGCCCCCGCCCGGCCCCCGCCCGGCCCCCGCCCGGCCCCCGCCCGGTCGATCGCTCCTCTCCTAGCCCCACCCCGCTGTCCCAGGCTCCACCTCGGCCCCTCAGACCCCGCCCCGTCAAGTCCCTCCAGGCCTTGCCCCGCCCCGCCTCGCCGGCTGCGGCCGCAGAGTCAGGTGACAGTCCGGAAGCTGCGAAAGCGGATGTGGGAAGGGCGGCCGCAGCCCTGGGGGCTGCGAGAGCTGCTCAGCCTCCTCCGGGCTCCCTGCGCAGCCCTCATGTGCTGCCTTCGCTGACACCCGAAGTCCGCGGTTCTCCGCACACGGTGGGGTCGTGAGACCCGCTGCCCTTGGCGGTGGAAGTCGTCGTGAGGGCCCGCTGCAGCCGCCCATGGAGAAGACCGGGCGAGGCGGGGATGGCGCCCCCCGGGGGCCGGTACTGCACATCGTGGTGGTCGGCTTTCACCACAAGAAGGGCTGCCAGGTGAGGAAGGGCCCCCACCCACCGACAGTTCGGGCGTTCGCCCCTCTCGGCGCCCCCTGCCCTGCTTCTGTGTGCTCAGCTCGCGTGGTGCAGTCCTCCCCACAGCGCCGGCGATCCTTCGCCTCTCAACCTGACTCCTTTGCAACTCCTCCCACCTGCTCTACCTGACGCCCAGCCCCCACAACCCCTTCCTCTGCCCCTGAAAGATGCTTATGAGCAGCGAAGGAGCTAGTTGGTATATGTAGGTTGTAGGTTTTTAAATTCTCCTTTGGTAGAGTAGGAGGAAGGAATCGAAGACCGGCCCACTCTTCCCCGTCCATCGTCTCCGCTGGCTTTGTGGGTGTCCATATAGTATATATGCTCCCATGTATTCTGTATGGGAGTCTAGAAAAATTCAGTGCTTGGACTCTGCTTTCAAGGTGTTAGGCTCAGTGGGCTTGCATACTAATACCTCAGGTAGCTTGAAGCACATGCAGGCTCCGTAGGGAAATCGGCTTCCTTTGTTTATCTGAGGTGTTAGGTACGGTTGTCGACTGACCTTCCCTCCACCTTCCCATTGGGCCTCAGTTTTGCTATTTCATCTTCTCCAGATTTTGCCTTTTGGTGAGAGATTAATCTCTCCAGATCAATTGCAGTAAGAGCTATTACCGACCAAACCGTTCAAATATAAAGGCGTTTTTCAGCAGCCTCACCGAATCTTTAATCCAGCATCTGAAATGGAATATTTGCAATTTATGTATTGAAGGCAAGAGAACAAAATAGCAACAGGATTATTTAATGAGTAAGCAAACACTGGAAGGGAATGATGTCATAATGTGCTAGTGAACAGTTAATTGAAATGCTTTTTTTAAATATTAAAAATAATAATTGCCACCACTAGCTAATGCAGCATTTAGTTTCTTATATTCCACAGGAAATGTAACATTTTAGAAGACTTATTGGCAAAAATTAAGTTCTCTAGAGAATAACAGAAAAGTGATGGGAGTGAAAAAATTGTGTTTGTATTTTAAATTGCATAATTTTGAAATATATCCTCACACCTGTAACGCCATCATTTTAGAGACTGACGTGAAAGGATCACTTGAGCCTAGAAGTTCCAGACCAGCCTGGGTAACAACGGGAAACCCTGTCTCCACAAAAAAAATTAAAAAATTAACTGCATGTGATAGCGCGCTTGTAGTCTCAGCCACTCGGGAGGCTAAGGTAGGAAGATCACTTGAGCCCAGAAGGCTGCGGCTGCAGTGACCTTTGATCCCACCGTTCCACTCCAACCTGGATGAGAGAGCAACACTCCGTCTCAAAAGGAAGAATATTGGCGCTGGGCGCGGTGGCTCACACCTGTAATCCCAGTACTGTGGGAGGCTAAGGCGGGTGGATCACTTGAGGTCAGGAGTTCCAGACGAGCTTGGATAACGCGGTGAAACTCCGCCTCTACTAAAAATACAAAATTAGCCGTTAGCCGGGCATGGGGGCGCACGCTTGTAATCCCAGGTGCTTGGGAGGCTGAGGCACGAGAATCCCTTGAACCCGGCTGGCAAAGGTTGCAGTGAGCTGAGATCGCACCATTGCACTCCAGCCTGGGCAACAAAAGTGAAACTCCGTCTCGAAAAAAGGGAAAAAAGGAGTTTTGGAAAGTGTGTGTTATTTGCGTAAGTCTTAGAATGACTGGTCTAGAGTCTGTGCTTTACAACCTGTACATCAGGTGTTTTCAGAGGCTCTAATTAAAGTAAGATTTGCCTCAGGATAGATTAATCAGCTACCTCATTCTCCACTTTGCTAGTTTACTTCCAGGTGTAAAGGATTAAAGGTGTGAGGCTCGTTGAGTTGTGACTCTGACTACGCATGGCTTTTACTTATGTGAGTACTTAGACTGCTCTTCCAAGTACTAAAAATTGTGGGTCATGTTACCATCAGTTCTTTCTGTGCACTGAGATTGTGCATACCTATACTTGATTGTAATTTGTACCTTTTAAATACAAGTGACTGAAGTCAAACCTTTGCTTTAAAAGTGATGCGTTTCAGTACTCTGCTTGGTTAAGCATAACTTTGTCATTCTCATAAGTGAAAGCCAGCTTCTAATACTGCTGTGTTGAAGACTAGGCTTGTGGAAATGTTAGTTCATCTTGTTTCTTGTTTCCTGCACTTTTTCCACCTTTGAAGTCCTCAGATATATTTTACATGAAAAATTCCTTCCTTTAAATAAACATTTATTAATTTTATCACTTGATCTTTTTTTTTCCACTTTTATTTGGGTAAATTGTGGAAGTGAAATTCTTCTGTAGATAGCTTCTAGAGGTGATTTTTCTAGTTTACTGATACACTTAACATTTAGAATATTTTAAGTGATTTTTGAGTTCTACCGTGACATTTAAAGTCATTTCAAAATATTTCCTTATTTCAACTTTTTACTGAATTATTTAAAATTTAATATTTAACAAGGGATAGTTTAACATTTAATAAGGGATAATAGTAAGTATGGCTGGGCGTGGTAACTCACCCCTGTAATCCCAGCATTTTGGGAGGCTCAAGCGAGGCGGATCACTTAGGAATTCAAGACCAGCCCTGGCAATATGGCAGAACCCCGTCTCTACTAAAAATATAAAACATTAGTTGGACATGGTGGTGCGTGCCTGTAATCCCAGCTACTCAGGAGGCTGAGACCGAAGAATTGCTTGAACCTGGGAGGTGCAGCTTGTGGTGAGCCGAGATCTCCCCACTGCACTCCAGCCTGGGCGACAGTGAGACCCTGTCTCAAACAAAAACTTATCTGACATTAGACCCTTTGGCGTGAAATAATTTATGGACACCTTCTCTGTAGTAAATTGGCTTGTTATAGATTGTGTATTCCAGAGTTTTGTTTGTTCCAATATGTAAACTATATTTGTTGGACTTAGCAGGGCTGCAGCACTGACAACTGACAACCATAATTTTTTGCTAAGTAACATCAAATGTACATCACATTAACTCTTTGGTTTTCTCATAAATAGATTAGAACTTTTTCGGCTACTCAGGTTGACAGGGAATAGGTTATTTCCCACAGTGGTATCATAAAAAGTTGGAATAATTCCTTGATTTTTGACCACTTTTCTGATAGTTTATTGTTTTGTATACATAGCTAGCAGTTTTAAGTCTTCAATAAACTGGATTTACTAGACTATTTCTAATACAAAAAAAGCAGAATTACAATTTTTTTTAAAATTATACTTTAAGTTCTGGGATACATGTGCAGAACATTCAGGTTTGTTGCATAGGTATACGTGTGCCATGGTGATTTGCTGCATCCATCAATCCGTCATCTAGGTTTTAAGCCCTGCATGCATTAGGTATTTGTCCTAATGCTCTCCCTCCCCTTGCCCCCCACACCCCCCACATAGGCCCCGATGTGCGTTGTTCCCCTTCCTGTGTCCATGTGTTCTCATTGTTCCCTCCCACTTATGAGTGAGAACATGCGATGTTTCGTTTTCTGTTTCTGTGTTAGTGGTAGCAGAATGTTGCATTGCAGATTTTGGGATGGGTTGCTATTAGGGGGATTGTTTATGTTGGGGTGATACAGCTATACTCAAGCCCTGAGTGATTCAGGTTTTGATAATAGATGACTTACTGACAAGCCTGTTTTGGCACCTGCTGCTAATGGAATCCTGTGTTGACAATAATGAAACATTTTGCAAGATTTGTTTGATTCTTGTTGGAATAAGTAGTTCTTTGGAACCAGAAAGAAGAAAACTGGAGGGTTAGCAGTTAGGGAAGAATAACCTTCTAAGATTCTTTTTAGCTACTAGTTTTACAGAAACTTTGTTCTGAAACAAGATTGCATTTTCTGGCCCTTCACAGCACTTTTATTTCTTCAACTTTAATATTTTGGTAGATGTTTTTTCCTTATTTTGGCCATGCTTTTTGTATATGCTGAAATTACGAAAATCTCTGACTTAGCAGGGCTTCGGCATTGACAGAACGGTGGAATAGTTTTCATTCAGGCGTTGGCGTTGTGCCTAAGTGGAGTAGGTGTCAACTTGTGTACAAAAACTTAGAAATACCAGGAAGATTCCTTCGTCCTCTTATGGGTCCTCCCAGCTAGCAAGAATGTGCCCAATTTCTTTCTTTGGCTTAAACCTTTGATCCCTAGTAAAATACACTGTGAGTAATCATCTCCTTTATGTCACTGATATGATTCGGATCCTTTGCTAAATGTAGATTTTTGCTGAAGGGAAGACTGCAGACGGGCCCTAATCTACTAGGGATGGACAAGAGGAAGATGCAGACGTATAGGGAGAAGAGTCTACTTACCTACTTAATTTTAAGACTGCTCCTATTTTATATGGATTAAGAACTCAGGTTCTCGCTAAGATATTTTTAGAGGATGTTTTCTAAGTTGATATTTTTGGCAGTTTTTAAATGATATTTCAGTATTTTTGAAAATAACATTTATGATAATAATAATATGTACTGGCCAGGCACACTGGCTCATGCCTATAATCCCGGTACTTTGGGAGGCCAAGGTCGGGAGATCGCTTGAGCCCAAAAGTTTGAGACCAGCCTGGGCCACTTAGGGAGACCTAATCTTCGCTTAAAAAAAAAAAAAAAAAAAAAACCAGATATGGTGGTACCTGCCTGTAGTCCCAGCTACTTGGGAGGCTGAAGCAGGAGTATCACTTGAGCCCAGGAGGTCAAAGCTACATTGAGCCGAGCTCATATCACTGCACTTCAGTCTAGGTGGCAGAGTAAGATCCTTTCTCAAAAAAAAAAAGAAAAAAACTAAAAAGGTGTATCAAACAGTAATCGTTTCATGGCCTACCTTTTTCATGTAAAATATACCATTAATATTTTTCTATATTAGTAAATAATTGAATTATGTTTTAAAATTGCTATGTGGTATTTTGTAGAAATACTGTTGTTTGTTTAACCGATGTCCTTTTTAGATACTTAGGTGACATTCTAATTTTTCACTGTTTTGAATAGCACTGCAAAGAACATCCTTGTGGCTTTTTGTACCTTTCTCATAAGTATAAAGACTTCATTGTAGCCATTTTTTGGTGAAGATTTTATTAAAATGGATTTTGAAACACAACTTACTGAACACAATTTAGGTTAGTCTGGGTGACTCTCTTCAGAACAAATGTCACTCATACTGTGGCATTCTCAGTTTCCCATAGAGTAATTTGCACCATGCCTCTGACTTTGTTGGGCCTTAGCCTGCCAAACAGAGATGACAGAGATGCTGGTAATTACTTCTCAGTGTAAACACTATCCATAGTGATGGTGGTGTTTTCAGCTTCCCTTCTCTTTATTGATGCTTTTCTTCCATTGATTGGAAGACCACATCTACTGAATCTGTTATGTGAAATAAAATGAAGCAGTCATGGGTTTTTAAAGGAAACCTAAAGCTTTCTTGGTATACTGTTAAGAGCTTTATAATAGCTGGTTTTGCTCATAGATGTTTTTTTCATTTGTTTCTGGTTCTTGGCAGTGTTGTAGGTAATTAGGTTGTCAGAAGTATGACTTCTGAATAAACTCTGGGTATTCATTTAGATTTGAGATATGGGGCCAGCACGGTGGCTCACATCTGTAAATCCCAGCACTTTGGGAGACCAAGGCAGGCAGGTCACTTGAGGCCAGGAGTTCAAGCCCAGCCTGGGCAACATGGTGAAACCCGCATCTCTACTAAAAATTTATATGTAATACACACACACACTAGCCAGACATGGTGGCACATGTCTGTAGTCCCAGCTACTCAGGAGGCTGAGGCAGGAGAATCGCCTGTTGTACCCGGGAGGCAGAGGTTGCAATAAGCCGAGATCGCACCACTGCACTCCCCCAGGCAACAGAAGGAGACTCCGCCTCAAAAAAAAAAAAACAAACAAAAAACAAAAACTAGATTTGAAATATGGCCCTCTGCACTTGCGTTTTCTTTACACCACTGTGCTCATTTTGACAAAATATGCTGAATGTTCATAATGTGAAAATGGCTACAAAGTTCTTTTTTTTTTTTTTTTTTTTTTTTTTTGAGATGGAGTCTCACTCTGCTGCCCAGGCTGGAGTACAGTAATATGATCTTCACTCACTGCATCCTCCACCTCCTGAGTTCAAGTGATTCTCCTGCCTCAGCCTCCCTAGTAGCTGGGATTACAGATGTGCACCACCATGCTGGACTATGTTTTATATTTTTGGTAGAGACAAGGTTTCACCCTGTTGGCCAGGCTGGTCTCGCACTCATGAGCTCAGGTGATTCGCCTGCCTTGGCTTCCAGAGTGCTGGGATTATAGGCATGAGCCACCACACCTGGCCTTTGTAAGGTTCTTAATGAAACCCATGCCTGCTCCATGGCCTTCACTGGTGATGTTAGGAATGTGTTAGGTTCCCTTTGGTACATGTGATGCACTCTCAGAAATTAGAATATCTTTATTGCGGCATGAAAATTCAATATTGAAATGAAAAAAAAATTGAAATGTTAAACATAAATTGATGTATAAAAGATTGCCAGGGGAAGTTCATTAACATTTCAATTAAATAAATTGATTTAATTAAATAGATCAATTGATTTGACCATTTTGAGGAAGTTTCTAATTAATTTTTTTCTGTAAGAAAAATGGTTTTTGTAGCTTTGATGACATCTGTGTTTTCAAGAACCTGGAGATAGTATTCCATTTATATCATATCATTCAGAAGACCAGTCTTTATCATTCCACCTTATATTTTGTACAAATCATTGTCTTATCCTCTAGCAGAGGATTTTTATATACAATATTTCTAATTTTTCTATACTTACAGCTCTGATAAATTCTCTTTTATCTCTTTTACCATATGAGAATCAAGATGTAAGTTTCAGTTTGAACAGTATATACTTTAGAAGAAAAGAATAATTCAAAAATTGTTATTAGGTGTGTAAGCTGGGGCAAGTAGCCTAATGTTTACAGACTTTAGTGGAACCAATTAACTTTACTACTAGTGTTCTTCATGCTCCTTGCCAACGCTGGGCATTGTCCATCCTTTTAATTAGAGTAATTCTGGTGGGTATGTAGTATCGTCTCATTATTGTTTTACTTCACATTTTTTGGTTTGTTGATGAGGCTGGACACTTTTTATAGGTCTTTTGGTCATGGGGCTGTCCTCTTTTTGTGAAGTACCCGTTCTAAATATTTTCCTATTTTTCTATTGTCTTTAGTTGTTGAAGTTCTTTTTATATTATTGAAAAAAAGCCCTTTAAGACTTATACGTGCTGCAAATTGTTTTCCGTTCCTGTCGCTTGCCTTTTCGGTATCTTAATGGTGTCTTTTTTACACCAAAATTTTAATGTGGTCAAGTATATTAGTCTTTCCCATTGTGGTTAGTGCTTTCTAAATGCTATTTTAGACATCTTTTACTAATTTGATGTCCTTAAGATATTTTTATATATTACCTTCTAGATAATTGAGCTGCATACATAATTTAAAATTTGTTGTAGCCACGTTAAGAGAGCAAAATAAGCAGATAAAGCTAATTTTCATATTGTATTATTTAACTCAATCCAAATTAATATTTCAAAGTTTCAATCTAAAAATTGAGATATTTCACATTGTTTTTTCCTACTAAGTATTTAAAATCCAGTGCAAATTTTACTTACTAGCACATCTCAAATGTTCAGTATTCATACATGGGCAGAGCAGTTCTAGAAGATGTATTGTTTTTACCATTTCACATTATATCTTATATTCCACCTGAAAATAATTTTTTGGATGAATTGTGAGGTAGAAATAAATGAGTATCCAGTCGATGTAAGACCATTTATTGAATATAAAGACAGCCCTATCTCCACTGTTCTGTTATGCTGCTTTGGTATTAAAGTATCCTCCTATGTTTGAATCTGTTTCTGTATTCTGTGCCATTTGTCTGTTTTTCTGTGCTTGCACCAGTACTATACTATCTTATTATAATTTTTGTAATAAGTGTTGATACCTGGTAAGGAATAATTTCTTAGGAGAGTCTTGGCTATTCTTGACCCTTTACATTTCCATATAAATTATAATCAGCTTGCCAGGTTCTGCAGAAATATCTTTTGGAATTTTGATTGAGATCGTATTGAATCTGAGTATCAATTTGAGGAGAGCACTTCTTTTTAATATCTGTTCATCAAATGCTATCACCTGGGTAGGATCCGGACATGCTTGTGCCTTCCGGACTCTGCTACCATTTCCTTTCTGTGGTAGAAGCGGCTGAGAGGGAAGCTCAACCCTCAACTTTGATGAAAGCACTGGAGGGGCCCCTCCCTCTTTTTGCAGGAGACTTTCCTTAAGTCCTTGAGGCAGAAAGTCCCTGGCAAGATTCTGGAATTCTAGGATGAAGAAAAATGAAGTCTGGAAGGAACCAGACCCAAAAAACACAATAAAAAAACAAAACTCAGTCCCCTCTATATAGCAGGGGCCTTGTACCCTGTGTGTGAGTTCTCTGGGGTCACCTGTTCTTGCACTGACTTGAACCCAGGGCAAATCAACAGAACTTAACATCCTTAAGAACAGATTAATGCTTTTCAATCCTCACTCTCCTCTTTCTCTGTCACTGGGCCTATAGTTTGCTCTGTGGTTACAGACCAAGTTCCATGGAGAAACCAGTTCCAAAGGTACAGGCTTGTGTATCCTGCCTGACTGGACAGGAGAGGAAAGGAACAGACTGTCTTAGCTGGGTTGGTGGCACACACCAGTAATCCTAGCACTTTGGGAGGCTGGGGCGGGTGGATCACTTGAGGTCAAGAGTTGGAGATCAGCCTGACCAACATAGGGAAACCCCATCTCTACTAAAAGTACAAAAATTTAGCCAGGCTTGGTAGCAGACACCTGTAATCCCAGCTACTTGGGACTGTGAAGTGGGAGAATAGCTTGAACCTGGGAGGTGAAGGTTGCAGTGAACCAAGATCACACCACTGTACTCCAGCCTGGGCAACAGAGTGAGGCTGTGTTTTTGGGGGAAAAAAAAAAAAAAAAAAACTGTCTAGGAAAAGATAATCTCTAGAATCTGAAAAGGATTAACAAAATAAGGATTAAGGCAAAATACAGTTAGTAATAAGATAACCAGGATCTGGTCATGGAAAAAGGGTCCTTGTAACTTACTGAGGTCGAGTGTTGGTTTACTGTGTTGCATTTTCTACGTCCATCAAATCAGACTTCTGGGAATCCACAGTCCTGGGAATTCTGAACTGCCCTAGTAGGAGGGAACCCATCTCTCCAGAGTGAGATTCGTGAGCCATTAGGCCTGGTTGAGAGAATCCATAGTCCTGGCACTTCTGAACTGCCCCAGTAGGAAGGAACCCAGAATTCTCTCCAGGGTGAGATTTGTGAGCCATCAGGTCTGATTGTGGGAGTCCACAGTCCTGGCAATTCTGAATTGCCCCAGTAGGAGGAAACCCATCTCTCCAGGGTGAGATTTGTGAGCCATCAGGTCTGGCTGGGCAAATCCACAGTCCTGGCAATTCTGAACTGTTCCAGTAGAAGGCAAGCCATCTCCAAGGTGAGATTTGTGAGCTGTCAGGTCTAGTTGTGGGAGTCCACAGTCCTGGCACCTACAAACTGCCCCAGTAGGAGGGAATCCATCTCCCCAGGGTGAGATTTGTGAGCCATCAGGTCTGGTTATGGGAGTCCACAGTCCTGACCAACTGCCCCAGTAGGAGGGAGCCCATCTCTCCAGGGTGAGATTTGTGAGTCGTCAGGTCTGGCTGGGGAAATCCATAGTCCTGCCAATTCTGAACCGCCCCAGTAGAAGGGAAGCCATCTCTAAGGTGAGATTCATGAGCCATCGGGTCTGTCTGGGAGATTCCACAGTCCTGCCAATTCTGAGCTGCCCCAGTAGGAGGGAAACCATCTCCCCAGGGTGAGATTTGAGAGCCATCAGGTCTGGTTTGTGGGAGTCCAGAGTCCCAGCACTTCTGAACTGCCCCAGTAGGAAGGAACCCAGAAGTCTCTCCAGGGTGAGATTTGTGAGCCGTCAGGTCTGATTGTGGGAGTCCACAGTCCTGGCCCTTCTGAACTACCCCAGTAGGAGGGAACGCATCTCTCCAGGGTGAGATTTGTGAGCCATCAGGTCTCACTGTGGGAGTCCACAGTCCTGGCACTTCTGAACTGCCCCAGTAGGAGGGAACTCATCTCTCCAGGGTGAGATTTGTGAGCCATCAGGTCTGGTTGTGGGAGTCCTTAGTCCTGGCACTGCTGAACTGTCCAGTAGGAGGGAACTCATCTCTTCAGGTTGAGATTCGTAAGCCATCAGGTCTGCTTATGGGAGTCCACAGTCCTGGCAATTCTGAACTGCCCCAATAGGAGGGAAGGTATTTCTCTAGGATAAGATGCGGGGGGTGGCTACTGGGATGTGGGAACTAGAGTACAGGGGACTAGTAAGAGGGACTTTGAGGAGGGCAAGGGGAAAAGATAGGGGGGCACTGGGAAAGGGGTGCCTGACGAGCAGGGCGGTGGCACACTGGTGCTCTGGAATTAACAGGAAATGCTGGGCCAGGAGTTCAGGGAGGTAGGGTACTGGGAAGGGGTGACATTAGTCAGCTGGGGCAAACGGGTAGGTTGGAAAACTGAACAACGTGGATGGCCTTGGAGAGGAGGCTTACGGCGGGAAGTTTGAGGAGTAAGGGGAGGAAGAAGGGCTGGAACACGAGAGCGGGAAGGAACAGAAAGAAGCGGAGCTTGGGGCTGAGGCCGAGAAATCGGAGGTAGCTTTCTGGTCATTTTTCCAAATGAGCGCTGTAGTAACTCACTTGTCCAAAGGAGTCAAAATGAGTAACTGAGATGTGCTGAGGCTGACTCCAGCATTTATCTCCTCAGAACATTCCATGACAGAATGCCTATTATGAAACGCACATTTATCTCCTGGGGACGTTTCATCACAGAATGCTTATCATGAAGCATACATTTATCTCCTTGGAACATTTCTTGATGGAATGCCCATTATGAACATACATGCTCCCTTTTGTTCTAGTGAGTATGCCCCACCAATCAGGGAAATGGTCCCAGTTTCTCGGTTTAAGAGTGGTCATGGGAAGTAGCAAAGAAAATAAATGGGTATGTAATTATTGGTCCTTGTTCTTAGGATGCCATGTAGTTTTGCCCCTCCATAGGCAAAAATTGATCAAGGGGCTAACAGAGGTAGGGGCTTGGGGCCTAGGAAAGCAGTTCTGAAACAGGAATTGAGAAAATGGGAAGTCATTATCCTAGTCTCTTTCCCTTACTATATTGTTCAAAGCCCTTTCACATCATTTACCTCAGTGTGTGAATGCACATGATTAGAGATGTTATGTTCATTTTACCAATGAGGACGCTAAAGACCAGAAAGCAAACTACCAGTAGTCACAAAGCAGGTGGGACTAGAACTTGACCAAAAAGAGTGCTGGTGGGAAGGAGCACAAAATGGCACAAAGTGTTTACGAGCGTCATTGCCTTCTCCTATATCCCTGGACAGGATCCTGTAGAGGGTGCTTAAGAGCAGAACTGTACTTTTTGTAGCTTACTTGTTTGTTCCTGTTCCCTTGGTGTGATGCCTTTCTGTTCACTGGAACCAGAAACATAAGGCCAAAGCTGGTACACTGTCTGCCCATTGAAACTGTGCTCCAAAGAGCTAAAGAAAGCAATAGCTAACAGAAATCTTTGAGTTCACAGGATGGCAAATAAGAAACAACTTGCTAAGCTGGGCGCAGTGGCTCACGCCTGTAATCCCAGCACTTTGGGAGGTCAAGGCAGGCAGATCACAAGGTCAAGAGATCGAGACCATCCTGGCCAACAGGGTAAAACCCCATCTCTACTAAAAATACAAAAATTAACTGGGTGTGGTGGCTGAGGAAGGAGAATCGCTTGAACATGGGAGGTGGAGATTGCAGTGAGCCAAGATTGCGCCCCTGCACTCTAGGCTGGCGACAGAGCAAGACTCGGTCTCAAAACAAAAAAATTAATAAATAAGAAACACCTTGCTAAAATAAAACTCCCTCCCCTTCTAAGCGAATGAGATTGGCTAAAATTGGTTAAAACCAATATGGCCAATGAGTATATGCAGAATGATCTTGGTGTATCACAACCCAAATTTCCAACACATGTTTCATACTAGCTCCCCGTTTCATACTAACTCCCCCTGAATTTGCATATGGGACCCATGAAGAGACATGAAGAGATAATTGTACATGCCTGAGGGACTTTCCAGATGTTCCCTTACCTTCTACCAATCACTTGCTAATCCCAGAATCAGCCCCCTAACCTTTTCTAATAAGAGGACTGCCTTAGCTCTGTGTGGTGGCTCACGCCTGTAATCCCAGCACTTCAGGAGGCCAAGGCAGGCGGATCACGAGGTCAAGAGATGGAGACCATCCTGGCCACATGGTGAAACCTCGTCTCTACTAAAAATACACAAATTAATTGGGCATGGTGGTGTGCGCCTGTAGTTCCAGCTACTTGAGAGGCTGAGGCAGGATAATCGCTTGAACCCGGGAGGCGGAGGTTGCAGTGAGCTGCCATTGCACCACTGCACTCCAGCCTAGTGACAAAGTGAGACTCTGTCTCAAAAAAAAAAAAAAAAGTACTGCCTTAAAGCCAGCACAGGGAGACAGATTTGAGCTGGACTCCTGTCTCCTTGTTGGGTAACCTGCAATGAAAAGCTTTTCTCCAAAACCTGGTGTCATAGTATTGGCTTTATAAACCAAAAATAAAATCAAAGGCCCTCCCTGCAACCATCCCAGCGGATTCCCTCCTCAGCCAGGGCACCCTAAAACTTAACTTGAAAAGGCTGGCTGAGGCCACAGAGCCAGGTGGGGGTTGGACTTGCTTCATTATACCCTTCCAGCGTTAATATCAACACAGACCTTACATTTGGTAAGCATTTATAGTCTATTCTCTCTAAAGCCGGATACTTGGAGGCTTCATGTGCATGATAAAACATAGGTCTCCACAACCCCTTATTGGAACCCAGACTTTCCTTTCTATAGATAAAAACTCTTTCAACCAGTTGCCAGTCAGAATATGCTTAAATCTACGTATGACTTGGAAGCCTCCCCGTTTGAATTGTCCCACCCTTCCAAATTGAACCAATGTAAATCTTCCATGTATTGATTGATATATCTCCCTAAAATGTATAAAAGCAAAGCTGGAAGCCAGCCACCTTGGGCATGTGTCCTCAGGACCTTCTGAGGCTGTGTCACAGGTGTGTTCTTAATCTTGGCGAAATAAACTTTCTAAATTGATTCAGACTTGTCTTAGATACTTTTTGGTTTACAAATTGGCAATGTTTGGGTGGGACTCTTGAGTATAGGTGGCCCTGACCTTTGACAAATCTTTCAATATTTGGTTCCAGCTTTTAGCTGTCTTTTAGCTGAGGCCTGGGAGCTCTCCTTTCTTCAGAGAATCCCTGATCTCCCAAAATTTGATTGAAATCCAAAGTTTATTTTGCTGTAAAATAAACTTTTCTAGAGTTTTACTTGCTTCCAACAAGGAAGGCAAGTTTTCCTACTTCCATGTCAATGGAAGGCAGGGTAATGCCTTTCTGGAGTTTGAGCTCCCTTCCAACAGGGAAAGCAAGTTTGAGTTTTCCTGCTTCTAGAATGGTAGAGAGCAGCCATCAGCCTGAGACCCGTTCCTGGGTAAGTAGCTGAATTGGAGTTTCATCTTGGTTAAAGTTGTGATCGATCTGGTCATAATTTCTCCTTACTAGCAGAGCACTCACGAATCATAGTGTTGGAGTTTTTGTTGTTGTTTGTTCTGGTCTTTCTCACCAGAGTTGATCAGATTTGACCAACTCTGCCTGACTTAGCCAAATCTGAATAAGAATTCCAAATTATGGGGAATAAGGCCTCTCTGAATTAACTAAAATTCCTTGCTGCTGCAAAAGAAGAATGCATTTCTGGTTGCTTGCTTTCTTTAAAAAAAAATTATTCTTTCGTTTACTTTTCTTCCACCCTATTTCTCCTTCCCTCCTTCGCCAGCCATATTCAGTACCAAGAAAAATCTGGAGATTACTCAAACCCGTTAAAGAACTCAGAACAGAATCACCACTCACCCTTTTTAGGGGTGTTTTGTTTTCTTTGCGGAGTTTCAGGAGTCATGAGCAGATTCTTCTTAGGTCTAAAGTTCAGCTTTCCTGTGTTACATTACCTGACCTCTTTGGCTTTTGGTGGTACCAGAGATTACCTTGTACTGTGAGAGGATTTGACCTTGATGTGTGTAATGGTGGATGAGAGCTACAAAGTTAAAGGTGACTGAGGACAGTTTACAGGAAGTGGTCTTTGCTCTTTTGTTTTGTTTTTTCCACCTAGAAAGTTGTTTAGGATCCTAATTCTAATTCAGAGGTGCATTCTACAGAGTCTTCTCCATTGTCTTTCCTCTCAAAATTAATCTTGTTTGGCTTGTCCAGGCATTAGCATGAGGAACTGAACTGTCGTTTTCATAGATAAATAAGAGAATGAGTTTCCTCAGCTCCAAAGAGAAAGGGCATTTTGCTTCTCCCAACTGAAAGGCACCCCTGGATTACTAGGGGCTAAGGGGGAATGTCTGGCAGGTTGACCCCCGGCAATGTGCAGCAGCCCTACAGGGAACCCCCAACAAAATTAGTTTTAAAAGGCCTGTCCAGGAAATGAATATAGGAGCTGGTCATTCCACACTTTGAGCCTTCCTGGAGGTGCTAGACCTCTGGAGACAGAAACGACTCAGTGGTTAACACACTATGGAGTCATGCCAGTAGCCAGCACACTTCAACCCATTCCACTAAACCCTAGGCCGCA
Organism: Alouatta palliata; assembly: GCA_004027835.1. Lineage (NCBI taxonomy): Eukaryota > Metazoa > Chordata > Mammalia > Primates > Atelidae > Alouatta > Alouatta palliata. The sequence goes on from PVKV010009071.1 coordinate 75,903, forward strand.
GCTCAGTTTCTCCTTTAAAAAAAAAAAAAAAAAAAAATAGTGGGAAACAAATTTAAGAATGAGGAAAAACAAGGAGAATGACCCCCTTTCAGGCGCTCTGTTGGTTTTATGGCACCTTTGCCTGCAAGTGTTTGTGTAAAATGGACTTTATGGTCTTTTTATGCACAGCTATGTCAAGGAAATTTCAGAGCCCAAAGGTCAACCTGCAACTATGAGATTCCTAAGTTATCTGTATCTCTACTTTTTTTTCTGCCTGCTTTCAGTCTGCTGTTACTTTTCTGCTGAGATAGAATCTACTGTTTGCCTTCAGCGATTTCTTTTTGTTATTGTTTTTGCAAACCAGTGAGTTTGTATTAATATCTCCTGGCTAGAGTTCTGAAGCAAAAGTTATAGGATCTTTGTGTGAGTGTGTATGTGTGTGTTTATGTATATATATGTGTATTTTGTTAATGTGTTTTTGTCCACAGGGAACATATGTGGCTTAAAGAGTACTCATCCATTAAATAAGCCCAGATGCTTTTCAAGTTTATGTGACAGTAAAATCTTTAATGTAGCTTTAAAATTATTGATAAAGTAATATTAGAAATGTCTTAAGAATTATCAGCATACATTTTTGTTTGCATTTATTGATCAAGAGATTTCATACTTATCCCTGCTAAATACTATAAGGTGTCAAAATTTGGCGTAAATTTTATTAAGCTATAAACCCAGCCATCTTTGCTTGTGGTTTTTGGTTTTTTTGTTTGTTTGTTTGTTTGTCTGAAACAGAGTCTTACTCTGTCATATCGGCAGGAGTGCAGTGGCATGATCTCAGCACACTGCAACCTCCCCCTCCCAGTTTCAAGCGATTCTCTGCGTCGGCCTCCTGAGTAGCTGGGACTACAGGCGTGTGCCACCATGCCTGGCTAATTTTTATATTTTTAGTAGAGACAGAGTTTCACCATGTTGGCCAGGCTGGTCTCAAACTCCTGTCATCAAGCGATCCACCCAACTTGGCCTCCCAAAGTGCCAGGATTACAGGTGTGAGCTACCATGCCTGGCCATGCTTGTATAATTTTTGATAAATAGGACATTAGTATTAGTTTGGTGAAAATAACCAAATGTTGAATTATGTGGTAAAATAACCATACATTTTAAGTTTTACTTAGGTAAACACCTGAAATTCACAGACTATAAAATGGTTGACAGGGAAATAACTTTAAATGACCACTGTTTGCAGTTTTCATAAATAATCTAGGTAAACAATTAAAATAATTAGGTAAATGTAATGGAATAAATGCTTGTAGACAAACTTGTCATAACTTAGATGTAAAGTTAAATCAAATAGTACATATTTTGTTAAATGTTTGGGTATTTTCCAGTTAAAAAATTATATTGTAGGAAAATATTGGTTTCTAAAAAAGAGTATGATCTTATTAAAAGGTAATTTTTGTCTAATTCAAAGCTTTAAAGGTTATGTATAAAAAAAGGTAAGAAGAAACAGGAAATAAGATAGATGTACAAAAAGTTAGATAATCAAAGAGGTATTTTTGGTAAGCTTAAAAGAGAAATATAGGAGAAAGACTCTTTTATGGTGAATTTTTGTCCTAAAATAAAATAATAGGGTTGTTTAAGAAAGGATATTTAGGCCAAACCAGAAGTCCAAGCATGTTGTGAATGGTCTAAGTCATAATATGGTTAGTAAAAAGGGAATTTATAAAAATTTTATATGATTAATTGGCTATAATGAAAGGAAATTATAATAAATACTTTTTCTAAAAAAATTGGAGTGTAGTATTAAAAACACATTCAAGAATTGGTTAAGATTTCATTAAAAAATTGAGTTACTCTTAGTGTAAGAAGTTTTTAATTTTTAAATTCAATAATCTGTTTCTTTTTGAAATTATTCCAATATCTCAGAAGCTTAATAATCTATAAAAGAAAATTTTTGAAAAGCAAATGAAATTTTTTTGGATCTGCTTTTGTCTGCATGTCTTTTCTATCTGTGATTATATGTGTCATATGGAAGTGATATTTCACTATTAAACTGTATGAAAGAGTTCTAGTTATTTAAAGAAATGTAAGAGCTTTTCAGACTGATAGAAGTTAGCTCAGATGCCTTTTAGTTCACATGACTTTGGCAGTCTTTGGTAAGATTAATTTGATAAATTTAACCTCAAAAATCTCAGCAACAGTCTAAAATCTTAAAATCATGTTTAACCTCAGTTTTTTTCACTAGGAATTTGGGTTTCTAAGAGTTAAAATAGTAGTAGTATAAGATGTGTACAAAAGTATAAAAGAAAATGTAATTTTTTCCTAGTTAAGAGGCTAAGAGTCATTTTAAATTAAAGGAAAATTATACTGTATTATCTTACATTGCTATAAAGAACTACCTAAGACAGGGTAATTTGTGAAGATAAAAGGTTTAATTGATTCACAGTTCTTCAGGCTGTACAGGAAGCATGACTGGGAGGCCTCAGGAAGCTTAAAATCATGGCGGAAGTCGTAGAGCAAGTGAGCATGTCTTCATATGTGGAAGTGGGAGAGAGAGCGCGCAAAGGGGAAAACGCTCCACACTTTCAAAAACCGGATGTTGTGAAAACTTGCTATCACAAGAACAGCAAGGGGGAAATGGCCCTCAGATCCAGTCACCTCCCACCAAGTCCCTCCCCCAACATTAGGTATTATGATTCAACACGAGATTTCTGTGAGGACACAGTGCCAAGGCATATCGTTTACAAGTAACAGTAAATGGATAAAAGGAAAAATTAAGCCAGGGCAACAAAAGGTACCTCTGAGAACTGTGGTTACCAAGAAGATAGTTGATTCAGGGGAAGGACAAAACCAAGTAACTGTTAAAATCAGAGAATATTATGTAAAACAATTATTCCAATTTTTAGATTGGTATCATTAGTATCTTGAGAAATTTTTACTGTAATGGATTGTAAAAATAACCACTTTAAGGACAAAATTTTTAATTTTAAATGCTACGAAATGAAAGCGCTTGTTTGGGCTGATGCACGACCCACAGCTCACTATTGAACAATCACTGATGGTATATGTGATCCAAATGCACAGGAGGTTATTCCTGAGAGAACAGCTAGCCTAGTGGACTAGATAAATGCCACTGTAAGGTAGATCTGTTTGCCCTGAAAAGGAGACTGCCTGATTGTTCCTATAAAACACTAAGTGGAGCACACCAGATGAAGCAGTTGATAATGCTTCTTATGTAAGCCACATAGGACTGGCTTTATGATGACGGGGTATTCTCCCACTGACTAAGCCTATAACCCAGGTCATGGTAAATTTTGGGCTGAAAGGAGCCCCTGTTACATGGGCAACCCTCCCACAGAAACATACGACTATTTGAGAAGCCTTATCAAATTTGTTGTCCCTCATGGGTTTATAGATGGTTAATAAGACATTGAGGTAATTGGGCTGGGTCCCCACCCAAATCTCACCTTGAATTGTATCTCCCAGAATTCACATGTATTGTTGGAGCAACCCAGGAGGAGGTGATTGAATCATGGAGGCCAGTCTTTCCTGTGCTATTATTGTGATAGTAAGTCTCACGAGCTCTGATGGGTTTATCAAGGGTTTCCGTTTTTGCTCCTTCCCCGTTTTCTCTTGCTGCCACCATGTAATAAGTGCCTTTAGTCTCCCACCATGATTCTGAGGCCTCCCCAGCCATGTGGAGCTGTAAGTCCAATTAAAACTCTTTTTCTTCCCACTCTCGGTTATGTCTTTATTGGCAGCCACAAAAATGAACTAATACAGTAAATTAGTACTGGTAGAGTGGGGCACTGCTGAAAATATACTCAAAAATGTAGAAGTGGCTTTGGAACTGGGTAACAGGCAGAGGTTGGAACAGTTTGGAGGGCTCAGAAGAAGACAGGAAAATATGAGAAAGTTTGGAACTTTCTAGAGGCTTGTTGAATGGCTTTGCTCTTGTCCAGCATCCCGGAAAAATTGAGGTCGCATGAATGAATTGAAGGATGGTTAATGCAGGGGATTTTATTGCCAATGAAAGTGGCTCTCAGTGGGAAGGAGAGTGAAAAAGAGATGAGGCAGGCAGGTAAGCTTCCCCTAAAGTCCTCCCATCTCCAGCTAGATTCTTCTCTGAAGTTACGCCATCAGGCTGTCCCTCTGGAGGTAAGCCACTTCTCTCCAGTGTCTAGCCTTAGTCCCCGACATCCAGCTGTGTCTCTCTGCTAGCTGAGTCTGGGGTTTTTATAGGCACAGGATGGGGCTAGGCAGGCCTTGTGTAGTTTAGTGAAAGGCAATATTCAAGTGGGAAAACAGAAGTTCTCACTTTGGGCCGAATGTTTCAGGCTTTTCAGCATGAAAGTGGGATTTTATTGGGGACCCACCCTTTTCTGCTTAGAATTTCTCTACCTCCATCCCCATCAATATGATGTGTTAATACAAGCAAAATGTCATATTATTTCATATAATAGAGTTTTGATATGATTCTGTTTCACTGTGGTGGGATACTCATTGTATAGAATAATAATTTCTACATTTAAATTAAAATACACGTTATCTATTTTCATGTTCATAATCCAAGTACTCCAACTTAAGGAATGTGAAATAATAAATAGCTCTTTGTTAATACAAGCAAAATGTCATATTATTTCATATAATAGAGTTTTGATATGATTCTGTTTCACTGTGGTGGGATACTCATTGTATAGAATTAACAATTTCTACATTTAAATTAAAATACACGTTATCTATTTTCATGTTCATAATCCAAGTACTCCAACTTAAGGAATGTGAAATAATAAATAGCTCTTTGTTAATACAAGCAAAATGTCATATTATTTCATATAATAGAGTTTTGATATGATTCTGTTTCACTGTGGTGGGATACTCATTGTATAGAATAACAATTTCTACATTTAAATTAAAATACACGTTATCTATTTTCATGTTCATAATCCAAGTACTCCAACTTAAGGAATGTGAAATAATAAATAGCTCTTTAATTCTAGGGAAAAAGTAGAAGGTAACAGCCTTTTATTCACTTAAATGTATAAAAGTACACGCTTTAAGATACTTATTTCCATTTATTTTAAAAACAAATTTCTTGATGGACTCAGTGACACATGTTTGTAATCCCAGCCCTTTGGGAGGCCAAGATGGAAAGATTGCTTGAGCCTAGGTGTTTGAGAGCAGCCTGGGCAATGAAAAATAAAATAATTAGCTGGGTGCAGTGGTGCATGCTTGTTGTCCCAACTGCTCAGGCTGAAGTAGGAGGACCACTTGAGCCTTGGAAGCCAAGGTTGCAGTGAGCCCTGATCACACCAGTGCACACCAGCTTGAGTGACAGAGTAAGACCCTGTCTCTTAAAAATAAAACAAGGCCAGGCGTGGTGGCTCACACCTGTAATCCCAGCACTTTGGGAGGCTGAGGCAGGTCGATCACTTGAGATCAGAAGTTCAAGACCAGCCTGGCCAACATGGCCCCGTCTCTATTAAAAATACAAAAATTAGCCAGGCGTGGAGGTGGGCATCTGTAATCCAAGCTACTTGGGAGCCTGAGGCAGGAGAATCACTTAAGCCCAGGATGCAGAAGCTGCAGTGAGCCGAGATTGTGGCACTGCACTCCAGCCTGAGCAAGAGTGAAACTCCATCTCAAAAAAAAAAAAAAAAAACTTAATTGATAAGTCTCAAAAGTACCATTTTACCTCTGCAGTATACACTATATTTCTGAACATCTAGTGCAGTCATGAAAACAATGTCATATTGAGGTATAGGAGTATTAAGCACAGCTGTTTCAAAATCTACACTTGACAAATACAGTGATTTGTTGCCAACTTTGTAGAGGAGTGAAGAGGAATAAATGCCAATTGTTTTGTTAGTATTGACTTTTCAAAAGATATGAGAAAGAAACCATAACTGAGAAGAAAACATGTCTGATGTCCAGGGCCTTTTCATTATCTTTTGTTTTAAGCAGAAAACATGACAGAGCTTTGACTTTGCTGCCTAAAATGTTATGACTATTAAGGAAATAAATACTTTGTGCTTCTGAGTGAAAAGAAAAAAATCCCTGAGATACTGAGAAAGGAAGCAAAGAGGCAGAGCAGCTGGGAAGCACTCTCCTTCTGTAAGCTGTCGATATCTGTGGGATCCGTGGGTGTGGTTAATTTGTGTGCTAATAGTTTGGCATTGTGGTTTCTATTTTCCTTATGGTTCTCTGGCAGTGGAACATAGTACATTATTAAAAAGTGAACAAAGGGTATGCCTGAAGTACTCAGAGTTCACACTAGGGTACTATGTTATTGTTTTGTTTTTGTAGTGTTTCTTGTTTTCTCAGTCTTTTTTTCTGAGGACAGAGCAAATGGAATCTGACTAGAGGACACCAATTTGATTTATCAACTATGAAAAGGGGTAGTAACTTTTATTACTGGGGAACAAACATGTCACCCTTTCTTGCATAGTTCATTTAGCATTTAGAAAAATTGCTTTTTTAGCCCTTGTGATCAGAGTCAGCTTTTACTTTTTAGAAATCAGCCATCGTCTTGTTTTTCCCACCTCTTCTCCCTTCATAGTCTTGTAAATCTGAAAATTATTACTGCTAATTAGAATCAAAGTAGATTTTGCCACATGAATATTGATTACATAAAGAGTTGTATTTGAAGTCTGCATGATTTAGTAACAGACTTTCTGGGGATATTTGACACATTTTTTTAGCCATTGTGTGTATTAATACTTTACCAGAAGCTTTTTTTTTTTTTTTCCCACGCAAGAAAAGCAAACAGAAGTTTATTAACTTGACTACTTTGTGAATACATGGGAGATAACTCAGAGAAATGAGAAAATCTCAAGAGTAGATCTCAAAGAGGTGGCTTAAACTTCAGACTTACATACTTCGTTCCCCAACACAAAGAATGAAGGGTGTGTGGGCCAGACAACCCTCATCCTCCATTAAGACTACCTGGCCAAGAAGTGCAGGGTAAACAAAAGTGAGGTTTTTTATGCAGATTGAACTTGTGCTTTTTGTGTTGATAAGAGTTCCTAGTGATTTAGGCCTTTAATCCCAGCACTTCCGGAGGCTGAGGCAGTTGGATCACTTGAGGTCAGGAGTTTGAGACCAGCCTGGCCAACATGGTGAAATCCCATCTCTACTGAAAAAATACAAAAATTAGCTAGGCTTGGTGGCAGGCACCTGTAATCCCAGCTACTCCAGAGACTGAGGCAGGAGAATCACTTGAAACTGGGAGGCGGAGGTTGCCGTGAGCTGAAATTCCACCACTGCACTCCAGTCTGGCAACAGAGCCAGATCCTGTCTCAAATAAATAAATAAATAAAAGTTTCCAGTGATTTAGTCATCCTTCTCTTCCAGGTACAGAGAAGAAGATACTCTTGCAAATGCAGATATTCTTTATAAAATAAATTTCTCTTACAAAAGAATAACTTTTACTGTTTTCAGGGCTTCTCTTCTGTCTTCTGTTTCCCAAAATAGTCAGTTTAAAGTAATCCTGTGCCAAAGAGGTATATTTGGAATGGCATATACTAGTTTCCTACTGGCATATTTTGAGGTATCTCGTCCTGAACTCTGCAATTGGCTCCCTCCCCATTAAAGAAATGTAAATAAAATCTATAGGAGACCGTTGCTTTCCACTGAGCTCCGCAACAGCTCCAACAGACCAAACCAAGACGGAGTCCCTCCTACTAAAGTTTGATGTCACCAATCTGAAACTAAGTTGTCTGACCTGAGAGAGAGAGGGAGAGGGAGAGAGGGAGAGAGGGAGAGGGAGAG
>PVKV010009072.1:0-47283 GCA_004027835.1 Alouatta palliata
GGGTGTTGAACAATGAGAACACATGGACACAGGGAGGGGAGCATATCACACTGGGGTCTGTTGGGGGGAAAAAGGGGAGGGACAGCGGGGGGTGGGGAGTTGGGGAGGGATAGCATGGGGAGAAATAACAGATACAGATGATGGGGAGGAAGGCAGCAAATCACACTGCCATGTGTGTACCTATGTAACAATCTTGCATATTCTTCACTTGTACCCCCAAACCTAAAATGCAATAAAAAGTATATATTAAAAAAAAAAATATATATATATATATAAAAGCATAAAAAAAATAAAAAAAATAAAAAAATAAAAGTTTAAAAAAAGAGTGTCATGGTGGAACAAAGATAGGCATATAGAAAATGATAGAGTCTACATGTAGCCCCACAAATATATGGTCAATTGGTCTTTTACAAAGGTGCCAAGGTACTTCAACTGGGGCAAGAACAGTATTTTCAACAAATAGTGCTGGAAAACCAGATGTCCATATATTTTTTAAGAAACTCAATCTTCACCTTATTTCAAACACATAAAGTAACTCAAATGGATTACAGATGAAAAGGCAAAAGTTAAAACTATAAAACCTAGAAGAAGATATAAGAGAAAACTTTCACTATCTTGATGAAAGCCAAGTTTTCTTAGATGAAACACAAAAAGCATAAACAATAAAGAAAAAGTTTAATAAATTTGACTTCATCAAGATTTAAAACCTCTGATTTTTGAAATACATATTAAGAAAATGAAATGGTAAGTGACAGAATCAGAGAGAAATCTGCAATACATAAATCTGACAAAAGACTCGTGTCCAGAATATATAGTGAACTCATAATTTATTAATAAGACAAGAAACCCAATTAAATGAGTAGGCAAAAGACTTAAGAAACATCACAAAAATGATCTAAAAATTGCCGTAGACACACACAGAGATGTTTATCATCATTAGTCATCAGGAAACTACAAATTAAAATGGCAATCATGTACTACTACACATCTAGTAGGATGGCTAAAATTAAAAAGATTAATAATACCAGGTGTTGGCAGGAAAGTGAAGCAATTAATACTCTCATGCATTGATGGTAGAAATAGTAAATGGTACAACAACTCTGGAAAACATTTGAGAGGTTTCTTACAATGTTAAATATATATTTACAGTGTGTTCTAGCTGTCTCACTCTTAGGTAAATAAAGAGAAATAAAAACATATGTCCACATGTTTATAGCAGTTTTATTCATAATAACTCCAAACTGGAAACAACCTAAATGTCCATTAATAGATGAATAGATAAGCAAAATGTGTGATATCTGTATACTGATAAACTGCTCAGCAATAAAAAGGAATAGTTTACTAATATACCATAAAACATGGATGAATCTCAAAAACATTGTATGTTGAGTGAAAGAAGCCAGACACAAAGGATTTATATTGTGTGATTCCATTTGTATGAAATCCTAAAAGTGTCAAAACTACTAAATAATGATAGAAAGCATGTCAGTGGTTGCCTAGGGCTGAGTGTGACAGATCTGTCTGGAGAGCAGCATAAGAGAAATTTTTAGGGGATTGAAAATGATCTGTATGCTGACCATGATCATTATTATATTGGTTTAAATGTTGGTTATAGCTCATAGGACTATACACTTAAAATGGGTGCATTTCAATTATGTTAATTATATCTCAAGAAGTTTAATATTGAGCAGGCATGGAAGGTAGAATAAGAAAGCCCAACATACATCAAATAGAAACTTCAAAAGGAGCACATATAGAAAATTGAAGCAAATCAATATTTAAAGAGATAATGGCTCACTGTTTTTCAGATAGGATGAAAAATACTAATTTTCAGATTCAGAAAGCAAAATCTTGGTCAGAAAAAATAAAATAAACTCACATTTGAATACAAATTCATAAAGTCCCAAATGCCAAAAACTATATAATGTTAAAATTGATCTAAGAAGAAAGACAAATTATTTTCCAAGAATGGCAATTAGATGGATAACAGACTTAACAATAACTGAAACCATGAGATAATAGAAAAATATCACTATAGCCAGCAAAAAATAGCTTTCATTTTTTTGAAAGCTATTTTTCTTAAAAACATTTTCAGAAACTGGATGGTGATTATGAAGGTAAAAATCCATCAACCTGTACATGTAATGTTTGCACAGCTTACTGTGTGAAAGTCACACTTCAGAAAAAAATTTTGTTTCCATGTTCTTATATTTTTAATTGTTTTTAAAATAGAATATGCACATAGTAAAAATTTCAAAACTTTCAGTGAAATTGAAATAAAATTTAAAATAAAACATTTTAAGTATTTCCAGGCATAGGTTTTGAGTTTTTATGACTCATAGATCCTCCCTGAAACAACTCTCAAAGATGTACTCCAGAACAAAGAATTTATCTAAAAAGGAAGGAGAGAGACTTAGCAATTGAGAGCAAAATAAATGGATGGGTAAAACTAAATAAAGATTGACTCTATCAACAGCAATAATAATAATATCACATTTAATTGATTATAAGATACACTTAAAAATCTTTTCAACGTTTCTGAAATTGGATGCATCTTATGTGTTGATGTGTCATGTAATTGGCAGCATTTTTTTCTTTGGAGTAGGTAAAATCATGGTGCATTATACAATCAATGATGCCTTTGATTCAGCAAAATGTAATAATTCCTAATTTGGGGAACATAACAAAATGGAAATAAAATTATTTACAATGGGAAATTGACTGGGGTTAAAATATTCTAAGATCCTTTTTAAGGAAGAGAGAAGAGATATTGAACAGATTTAGATTCTATTAAGTCAATTGTGACTCAAAATTTAAGGGAATCCTAACTACATATCATAATCGCATAGGTAAAATAATGTATTTCAAGTGACTTAATTAATTTTTAATTTCTGTGGGTACATGTTAGGTGTATATATTTCTGAGTTACATGAGATATTTTGATACAGGCATGCAATGTGCAATAATCATATCAGAATAAATGGGGTATCTATCACCTCAAGCATTTATCCTTCATATTAAAAACAATTGAATTACACTTCTTTATTTTAATATGTACACATAAAATTATCTTTGACTATAGTCACCCTGCTGTGCTAGCAAATATGAGGTCTTATTCATTCTTTCTAACTTATCTATTCAGTAAACATTATTGGATGCAGACACTCTTGTCTTCTTCCTGAATTTAAAGGGAATATTTCTAATGTACCATTAAAATGATGTTTGCTGTATTTGGGGTAGATACTCTATATCAAGTTGAAGAAGTTCCCTTCTATTCTGTTCTAACTTTATAGCTTATAAAATTGTCTCTGTTGAATTTCCAAATCCATTGTTAATGTTTCTGGAGTTTCTGGATCTGCCAGATCCACTGGTATACAGTGGATTATGTGTTCTATACTTTGCTTACTAGAGTAGTTAATTCTTTCTCATTTTGACTTATAGGTGCTATTTATGTGCTATGTGTTTTAATCGTTTGTCATATAGGTGAAAAATATTTTCCTATTAAAGAAATGTACCTTCCAAGTTTGTTCAATCATAGTATTTTTTTCTGAAACAAAAGTTCTTCATTTTAATGTAAAAGACAGTAGATTGACACAAATATTGCAGGCTTTGGAGTCCAACAGACCTGGATCCAAATCTTTACTAGATTTGTAATTTAGTTAGGTTGTTTACTCTCACTGAGCTTCAGTTTTCTCATTTGTAAAGTAGGGAAAATACCTACCTTAATGGCTTATTATAAGGAATGAATAAGATACAAAATGTGCCCCCCAAGAGTAGAAACTGAAATTCAATTTTCTAAGTCCTCCAGTCTTCAAAGTTCACCCTCCCCTTTAAAACCAACAACTGTAACTGAAGCTTACATATTTCACGATTGTAGATACTCTAGTCATTTACTGGGTTCTCTTTCTCAAGTGTTTTTTAGAATACCCAGAGATATATGTTCCAGTTGTTACTAGTCACCTCAGGCTTCCATGCCAATAGGTCACACTGGCCACCCTCCCATACTCCATACTTGTAGAATTGAATCATTACCACAGGCTCCTCTCTTTATGGAAGGTTTGGAAAAACAAAGTAAAATTATAACACTTTTAAAACATTGTTTTAGATAATGAGGCTTCTAGAGTCCAGTCCCCTTCCTCTTTCCACCCAAGATGTCTCTTATTAGCTTTATCTCTTAGGCCCTACTAGCTCCACCATCAGGTAGAACCAGTCTACTTGTCTTCCCTGGGAATGTCTTTGATCATATACTACAGTGAAGGTCCTGATATTCTCACTCTATACAGCAGAGAAAGATGAGAATCTCTTTCCCACCTCACTTTCATGGTAATATCATTGGAATTCTTCAAGACATACAAACCTGTAATGAAGATAATGAACTTTTTACATTACTGTGCAAAACTGTTTAACCCCCCACATTGTCCCAAATGTGTCCCCTCTGAAATAGGATTCTGGCTTTATATTTGCAGAGAGAAATTAATCATTTGTATTGCCTATCTATTTCTGCAAAAGAAATTACCCCTCAATTTAGAACCTTACAACAAACAACACAATCTCACAAATTTAGTGCATCAAGGATCCAGGAGTGGCTTAGGTGGGTCCCTCTGGTTTATGGTCTCTCATGAGGTTGCAGTCAAGCTTTCAGCTGGGGCTGTGGTCTCATCTAAAGTCTTGATTGGAGGAATATCTCTGCTTTCAAACCTACAAGTGTGGTTGATAGTTCCTCACTGGCAAATCCCTTGTTACATGCTGTCTGGGTATTCTCTTGACACGACAACTGGCTTCCCCCAGAGTGAGCAATCCAAGAGATAGCCCGAGAAAGAGAGAACACAAGACGAAAGCCACTGTATTTTATGCTCATATTTTGGAAGTGACGTACCATCACTTCTGCCATGTTTTATAAATCACAACAACCAACCCTGGTACAGTGTAGGAGGAAACGGCCCAAGGGTATGAATACCAGGAGACAAGTATGGTATATATGTGTGTGTGTGTGTGTGTATTTATATATATACCATATATTTAAAAATACATATGAGAGATATATGTGTTTGTGTGTATATATGATATATACATAAATATATATACACACACATATGTATATATATATATACACACCATATATATATATACACACACACACACACATATACATATATTTACCCATATGGTATATATATAAATATATATATATATATATATACACACACACACAACACATACACACACACACACATACATATCTCATATGTATTTATAAATTGGGGTCATTTATCATTGGAGTCATCTTGGAAGTCTGCTACCATAAAATTCGACTATTTTCTTCAAACAAGAAATGTGCATCCACTCATAGACAAACAAGAGAAAAACTGCTTCCAACTTTAAAATAGTCACTTTGTCTCTTCTTTAGGCCATCAAGATTTTAAAAATCATTAAGGTCCAGTCTCAGCAGACTCAGAGAATTTCAACATATGATTTCTAATTCTAATATATTTGGTAAGAAAGAGCTATAAAACTAAAGAGATGTTTACGTTGAATGATGTATATTACTGTTTGAATATATGCTGTCCTCATGGAAATCTAGCTAAAGTGCCGAAAAGTACATTCTAAGTACACTAGCAGCCAGAGATTGCCCCATATCGAATAATATTTTAGTCATAATCATTTGCATTTAATTTGTACTCTTTTCATTAATCATATTCCCTTGAGGTTGTAACCACTTGTCATACTATTTTCTGGCTATTGTCTTTGTCCTTGTGCCAGGGCTCTATAGAGAAAAATGCGGCATCCATTCTCTTCTCACTGGAATCTATCCAGATCTACTGTCATCACTAAATACTTTTTAGAAGTTAAACTCCCTTTTGATCATATATAATTTAATCCTCACAGCACCCTTGCAAAAAATGTAGTCATATCATTTTATCCATGAGGAAACTGTAACGGGAGAGGTTAAGTAAGTTTCCTGAGATCACACAACTGGGAGAGTATGCAGGAATGCCAGGATGTGAACCCAGATCCTCTGATCTCCAGGAGAATTTTTTGAACTTTTTATTGAAGTGCAATACCCATACATAAAAGCGTACAAGCCATAAGTGTTTATCCCAATGAATGATGACAAAATGAACATACTGGTGTAAGCAGAACCCAGGACAAGTAATGGAACCCTGCACCTGTGAGGCTTCCTTCTGCCTCTTGCAAATGACTGCTCCTTCGAGAGTAATCCCTATCTTGATTTTTAATAGTATAAATAAGTTTAATCTTGTAAAATTATCTATTAACACTATGAATGATGTTGTGTAGGATTTCTTTCTTTGTCAGATTCATCCATGCTGTTGGTTAGAGTTGTAATTTATTCATTCTCATTGCTGTTACAGTATTCAACTATACATATACTACATTTATGTACTCTATTCTAAGGGAATTCTATTCTCTGATCCAAGAGAAATCTTCAACACATGAATGAGAAAAACAAACTGTGTAATGGCTAGTTTTGTGTCAACTTGGCCAGCCTCCAGTAGCCAGATATTCAATTGAATACTGATCTAGGTGTTTCTGTGAAAGTCTTTCATAGATGTGATTAACATCTATAAGTTAACTTTAAGTAAAGAATATTAACCTCTATAATCCAGGTGGGCCTCATTCAATCAGTTGAAAGGTTTTAACAGCAAAATTGGTTTCCCTCAGAAAGAAGAAATTCCACCTGTGGTCTGCATGTCAACTTCTGTCTAAGATTTTCCAGCCAGCTGACCTGCCCTATGAATCTTGGACTTGCCCAGCCAGACCCTACAATTGCCAATTCCTTGAAATATACAGAGTCATCCCTTGGTATCTGATCTGTGGGTGATTAGTTCCAGGACCTCTTGTAGATACCTAAATCTGCAGATGCTGAAGTTCATTATATAAAATGGCTTAATATTTTTGCATGTAATCTATGAACATCTTTTTGCATACTTCAAATCATCTCTAGACTACTTATACTACTTAGTACAATCCAAGAGCTATGTAAGTAGTTGTTATACTGTATCTTTTAAAATTTATATTTTTAAGTTTTTGCTATTTTTCATTGTTTTCTTAAAAATATTTTTGATTAGTGGTTGGTTGAATTCATGAATACAGATCTCCTGAGTATGGAGGGTCGACTGTCTTTATGTGTGTGTGTGTGTGTGTGTGTGTGTGTGTGTATACACACACGCATATAGATCCTACCGAAAACCAGAATCAGCAAGAGATATATATCTTTATGTATCTATTTTTGTATTATTTTATATTTTATAAATACCATATATATAAAATGTATAAACCATAGATATATATTTATGGTATGTATACATATATATTTATAAAACACATATATAGTTGATATACTATAAATATATATTACGGTATATATATTTATAAAATATAAAAGAATATATTTATAAAATATATAAAAATATATATACCAAAAATATATATACCATATATATTTATAAAATATATTAAAATATATATACAAATATATATATAAAGGTATATATATACACCATATATACACACACATATGTATATACATACACACACACACATATATATATATATATATATATATATATATATTCTACTGGTCTTGGCTTTTTGATAGGATCCTGACTAATACATTCATGTGATTGAATATTACTCAGCAACAAAAAGGAATAGGCTATTAATTTTATGTAACAACACAGATTAACCTTAAATGCATTTTTGCTGAGTGAAAGAAGCTAGACTCAGAAGGCTGCATATTGTATCATTCCATTAATATGACATTATGGAAATGGCAAAACTATAGGAATGGAAAAAAATTGGTGGTTGTCAGGGGATAAGTACTGATTATTAAGGGGCCCTGTAAGGACTTTTTAGATTAAGGGAACTGTTTCATATGGTAGTAGAGTGATAGATAAATAACACTGCTTTTGTCAAAACCCAAGAAGCTGCACATCACAAAGAGATAATTTTAGTGTGTGCACATTTTTTAAAAACTAACCATAGAATGACCAAAATCCAAAGCACTAGCAATATCAAATACTGGTGAGGATGTGGAACAACAGTGACTCTCACTTATTGTTGGTAGGAATGCAAAATGCTATAGCCACTTTGTAAGATAGTTTGGCAGTTTCTTACAAAACTAATCATATACAATCCAGCAATCCTGCCCATAGGTACTTACCCAAATGAGTTAAATGCTAAAGTCCACATAAAACCTTACACCACAGATGTTTATAGCAGCTTTAGTCATACTTGTCAAAACTTGGAAGCAACCAAGATGGGTTTCAGTAAGTGAATGGATAAATAAATTGTGGTACATGCAGAGAATAGAATATTATTCAGCATTGAAAAGAAATGAGCGATCAAGTCATGAAAAAGACATGGAGGAAATTTGAATGCAAATCAGTAAGTGAAAGAAGCCAATTTGAAAAGGCTACATTTTGTATAATTCCAACTACATGACAATCTGAAAAAGGCAAACCATGGGAATAATAAAAGGATCAGTGGTTATGGAGAGGTAGGGGAGATGAAAGGAAGAATAGGGAGAACACAGAGGGTTTTTAGGGCAGTGAAACTATTCTGTATGAAATGACAACGGTAGGTATATATTATTATACACATGTTCAAACCCATGAATCTTCAAGACCAACAGCAGAACCCTAATGTAAATTATGGACTTTGAGTGATAGTGATGTGTCAATGTAGATTTTTCAATTGTAAAAGATAAATCACTCTGGTGAGGATGTTGATAATGGGAGAGGCTATGCATGTGTAGGGGCAGGGATTGTACAAGAACTGTGTACTTTCTACTCAGTTTTGCTGTGTACCTAAAACTGCTCTAAAATAATAAAATGTATTAATTAAAACAAGTCAACCAGGATGTCAGAGGGTCCCAGAGTGTAGACTGTGCATGGTGACAAACAAACCAATCTCTGCTACAAATGTAAGAGATAACCTCACAAAAAAGATAAGAAAAAAGGAGCCCACATACACATCTTTGGAAAACAATTATTTCCCTGAATACTGTAAGGCTAAAGACAAAAGGAGCTGTACATAAACACTGTACTGTGGTTGTTAAATTTGTTTCTCATAGAGATATAGCTTAACAATTCTGAAGTGACTTAACATGTGTTATAAGGTTAAACAGGAAAGTAAGTTAGTTAAACAGATATTGAGGGTCAGATTTCTCACTGTCAGGGGAAAAAGTTAAAAATAAGCAAAGGAAGGATGCCAAAATCAACACTGTGATCCTAGATTAGAGTTGGAAACATTATGAACCCATATTTATATATACATATATGTGTTATTTATTTATACAGAAAGAAAAATACAGAAATATGGATATGTGTGATACTTTGGTACATATACATATATGTTCCTGCTCTGTCCACTGAAAGGGTCTATAAATTGACCTCGCAGTAGCAACTAGCACCCTTGATGTCCAAATCTTGGTTTCTAAATATCATTCTCCACTAAAAGCCTTTGGAAAAATGGCTGATATTAGAACTGGGGAAAAAAACACAAGATGAAACTTGAGCATCATATAGTGCCAGAAAATGCTAAAAATAAAGACAGAAAGACAAGAAGGAGTGAAGACAGGGAGGGAAGGAATGAGGGAAGGAGGGAGGGAAAAAGGAAAGTAGTTCTTGGACCCTCTTTATGGAAGGGTTCCTGGGGATGTCATAACCAGGCTAATTTGTCTAAGACAGGTGGTGAGGGAAGGTGTTCTTTTTCCGGGTCCATGAGGGGGCATAGTTTTAAGGGCAAGAACTTCCCAGTGCCATGCCCACCTTCCATCTCTCTCCATCTGGGAGATTTAGTGGTTTATGTTTAAATTTTGAAGGCTCGGGAAGAAGCTAAGAGTCAATCACTCCAGTGGAAGTTCTAAGGAACTCCTTTCATCGGCCTGGGGTCTTAGAGAAGGTGGGGGTTTCTCCCAGGTTAAAAGTCCCCTTCTTCCACACTTCTTTGCATTCCATGTTTGGGTCCCCTTCCACAAACACTCCCTTCGTGGAAGCTGTTTTTCTCTATCTTGGATTTTCCCTCTGAAGTCCCCTTCCACACTCTCTCGTGGAAGCCTGTCTTCCTCTCCTAAACTCCATCTCTCTCTCTCTATTCCCTTCCACCCAGTGTGGAAGCTGTCGTTCCTCTCCTGGAAACAATCTTTCTGGATTCTCTCACTCAGTGTGAGAGGAGCTTTCCTTCTCTGGTTTTCCCCATCTGGGAACCCTTCTCACTCAGTGTGAGAGCGGCTTTTCTTTCTTTCACTCAGTGTGAGAGTTAGCTGCTTCTCTCTCCTTCTCCTTTTTCTCTAAGTAAATCACTTTCTACAAACACTTTGGAGTCCAGCATTTACTGCGCACTGCGCCATGGTCCCCTCTCTCATTCTTGAGAGGGCAGGAGACCAAGAACCTGGAGAAACGTCCTCTCAGGGGAGCTTAGGGCCCCCTGAACCCCAATATTACAGTGGGGTTGGGAACGATAGACTTAGTATTCTTGAAATAGAAGTCTCATGGGGTAGCAGAGTCCAAACGGTCAAAAGCAGCTGATTTAGGAGAAGTATAAGAAGAAAACACAATGTGTGATCTTGTATTGAAAGGAAGTTTCTATAGATACCATTGGTAAAATTTGAATATGGACTGCACAGTAGGTAATAATGTTGTATAAGTGTGAATTCTCCCAGATTTGATCATTTAATGAGATTATCTAAGACAATGTATTTGTTTCTAGTAGATTCACAGAAAAATATCTAAGCACAAAAGTTTAGAGTATCTAGAATTTACTCCCAAATGGTCCAGTGAAAATAATAATGATAACAATACATGTGCACATGCGTGTATGTATATGCATATTGCATGTGTGTAGAAAGAGAAAGTGAGATGTTGTTGTGTCACATGTGGCAAAATGTTAATCAATCATGAATAAATCTACATGAAGGATAAGAGTTCATGTTATGCTTGCAAGAACTGCAAGAAGAAAGCTGGCTTAGAAAGCCAGAAAACCTAGGTTTATGAAGGAAAGAGAAAGAGGTCAAATGAAACATGGTGGGGTTATGGGGTGGCTGCTCAGAGTAGGTGTTCTCCACTTGTTTGTCTTGAAGTATCAGGAAGTGAGCTCAGTGTGAGTGAGCAAAGACCTGAGGCAGTTCAGAATTAAATTGCTTGTGAGAGTGCAGTTAGGTAGGTTGTCTCCTAGTCTGCCAGTGAAAGTAAAAATTGATACATCTTTCTAAATTCCTTTCCAGAAAGGTAGTATCAGGAGGACTAACTTGTTTATTCCTTTTTTTTTTTAATGCAATTCCATTTGTCAATGTCGATGTGTTTAATCTACATATACACATCTCAAGACACGTGCATAAACTCTCCCCAGGTATACAAGTTTGTGAATCATCTCTCTGTAGGTGGTCATTAAAGCCTAGCGTAGAAAGTGAAAAGATTAAGGGGACTGGAGTAGCACCCTAAAGCATCCAATAGCAAAGAAGCAACCAACAAAGGAGGCTGAAAGGGAATCCTAAAGGGGTATAGAGAGACAGTTGGCAACATAAAAGCCAGAGAAGAAAACGCTTCAAGAAGGAAGTAGCATACAGCTTAGAGATGCCTTGGCTAATATGGTAGACACTAGCTATATGTGGCTATTGAAATTTAAATTCAATATAGTTTAAAAATTCAGTCCTCAGTCACACTGGCCACATTTGAAGTGTTTAGTAGCCGCACAAGACTAGTGGCTGCCATATTGGACAGCACAGATACACACTACTTCCATCATTGCAGAAACTTCTGTTGTACAACAGTAGTTGTCCAGGGTAGGAACAATAAGGTGTCCAGTGGAACTCAGCAACATGGAAGTCAGGGTAATCTTGATGAGAGTCATTTCAATGCAGCTGTGGGAACAAAAGCCAGAGGGAGAAGTTAGCAAAGGTAAGAAAATGAAAGTAACAAGTCAGACAGCTTCTTTGAAAATGTTGACTGTGAAGTGAAAACCAGACCTGGTGTCATTGCTGAAAAGGGAATCTGGATGGGAAGATCTTCAAGAGGGAAGTCTTGAAACCCTATAGAGATTATATATTTGAGGGAGAGGGTAAATAATCATTAAAGTGAAGTTCCTGAGAAGCTACAGAGGCTCGGACTCATGGATCAGGTGGCAGGACTAGCCATACAAAGGAGGTATGTATCCTCTTCCATTTTAATAGATGGATGGGCAAAATTACAGGTCAGTCTGTACATTTGGTAGTAGGAAGGTTAGGGAATCTGAAGTTTTCCACTTGTTAATGTGAATTTGAAAGTGAGTTTATTTGCTTGGGGTGAAAGGTGGGGTGGCTGAAAGGTAAGGGTATGAATAGAATAAACAGGTGAATTAACTTCTTTGTAAAGTAGGTAAGAGCATTGGCTGAAGGTGTGGTTCTCACATTTAAGCATACATTAGAATCCCCTGGAGGGCTTGCTAAAACAGAGTGCTGGGCCCCACCCACAGGGGTTCTGATTCTCATCTTAAAGATGAGCTGAGAATTTGCATTTCTGACAAGCTCCCAGCTGATGCTGATGCTCCTGGTCCAGAGATCAAACTTCAACAACTGAACTTGCTAAGTAGCACTGACATTGGAAATTATAAATATTGATAGTAATGGTAGGGCAAGGTATAAGGATGGTTAAGAAAGTTTGCAGTTGTGGAGAATGTGAGAGAAT
Source organism: Alouatta palliata (assembly GCA_004027835.1). NCBI lineage: Eukaryota > Metazoa > Chordata > Mammalia > Primates > Atelidae > Alouatta > Alouatta palliata. The sequence continues at coordinate 12,684 of PVKV010009072.1, forward strand.
TGACTAGAGGAAGAGTGTTAGTGTAGCAAAAGTTAAAGTTTTGACTGAGGCATCAAGGTACCATAGATATTGAAGCAATTAGTGAGACAGGCCACCTGCATGAATTTCAAAGTAGTGAACTGATTTCAAAATTCTTAAACTCTTCATTCACAGTAATGGTTTAAAAAGCTCTGATGTTTGGAGATTAGGGGTATTTGTACGGAATATTTCTTTTAAAAGGGCTGTTTTGTGAGCCCTTCTCTCCAAGATGGAAGGGTACAGAGTGCTTCTTGCTCTACATCAAGTCAGGAGAGAGGAATTTCAAGGGACCACTTAGCTTGATATGTGATTTCTGCAGTTGGGCAGATATGGTGACATGGTGTCTGACTCTCACCTGGAAAATGTAAAAGGCTGGTCAGTGCTCCAAGAGCAGGAGCAAAAATGTTGGTGCTGTGTTGAGATTTGCCTGCTCTCCCAGAACCTGTCAGAACAAGAAATATGCACGTGTACCCCAGGGATAAGACAAGAGCTACACAGGCATGAGAGATCTTCAGGCTAATGCTTTCTGCAATGTGGAGGTATCAGAAGAAATCACAAAAGCACACGAAAGACACAGCTTTAAATACATGCTGGTCCCAGATCGTGAAAAGCCAACTTATAACGGTATGAGTCAAGAAATAACTTTTCTATCTCCCTTACCTCTTTTTCTTTCCCTTGCTTTGCCACTGAACCAGGGTTGCCAGATATAACAACAACGACAAAAATACGGGATGATCAGTTAAACTGGAATTTAAAATAAACAGTGGAGACCTTTTTAACATTATCTACCATGCAATATGTGAGATCAATCATGCTAAAAAATTTATTCAATGCTTATTTCAAATTCCAATTTAATTGGGCATCCTGTATATTTTGTCTGTTACTCTAAATGGGGTCAGTAATTGTAGTTAGTAAGATGGGAAGAATGGCTGAAGGTCTAAAGTAGGCAAAGAGAACAACTATGGTCCATTTGCCAGTGTAGGCCCTTCACCTGTAGCAATTTGCAGCTCAGGTAGGAAGAATAGTTCTAACTCTGGTTTTAGTTGAAAGCTTTATTCCATGGGATGGGAATTGTAAGCAACCTTTTAACACTGTGTTTTGTTACTGAAGAGACAGGTAAAGTGGAAGACACCATTAAAGGTGGTTTATGATTTCATTCCATGACTTCTGTCAGTTCAACTTATTGATTATATTTGGATATGTAAAATAAGTCTGGAAATATGTAGAACTGGAAACAATGCTTATTTCTGATACCACAGTGGACTTTTAATTACAGCTCTCTTCAATTTTGTTTAGTTTGAGTTACTATAAGTATGAATTACTGTGATCCTTGAAATTAATAAAGATTTTTTTTAAACTTACCACTTTTCCACTTATTTTCTGGTCATCTCTTCGTGTTAGTATTCTTCTAGAAGGTGGTTTCTATAGCTGCTTGATATCCCATTGTATGACTGCAGCATAATTTATGAAAGCTCCTGATTCAGGTTGTCTTGTCCTTTATTAATACAAATAATTTTGCAATGGAATCTTTGTAGTTTAATCATTATGCACATCTTTAATTATTACCTTAGGACACATTCCTAGAAATGGAATGTCTGAGCTCAAGACTTAAATGTGTGTTTTTAAGCTTTCAAAATTCCCTACTGAAAGGCTAACTATCTACACCAACTCCACTACAGGTAATTATCAACATGTATCTCATTGTTTTGATTGTCGTTTCTTGATGAATATTTTTACAAGTGTTTCTTGGCCATTTGGATTTTCATATTAACTTAATAGTCTGATGAATGCTTAACAGCTGGATACTAAATTGATGGATGTTAGCAGGATTTTGTTGACTTTTGTCTACATTGGCACCCCATCCTGTGTGTGCGTGCACAGACACACACATACACACACAAACCCATTCTATGTGTTACACATTCAATAAATGCTGGTTGAACAAATAAGTACATGTAATAATTAAATATTTAAAGAATCTGGTCAAAGGAAACCTCTCTTACTTATTTTGCTGTTGACATTTTCATGATTTATTTATCCACTCAGCAAGCAATGTGGAGTGCCTACTGTGTACATAATTCAAAGATAGACCATTTAAAAATAATAATAATAATCAATGGGAATAATTTTAGTCAATACAATAAAAGTAAAAATCACACACATTCCAGGAATAGCTCAGCTATAGCACCTTCAGTGGAATGACCCTCTCTAGATTGGCAAATGCTCTAAGTACTTTGAGATTTACACACGCACTTTAAAATTTTAAATGGTTATTGGCAAAAATATTTCCACAAGATATTATATGCTTCTGTATTTTTATAAATATGGTACCCCATAGATGTAACTATACATGGATGGAATGAAGAAGAGCATGAATGAGTTTATCACTCTGCTCTATATGTAGTAAATGTCTCCTCTTTTCTGGATTGGGAAACTTAATTGATTGGGGTACACTGAGAAATTTCTGAGCATTGTTTCTACTCATCTCTGTGGCTGCTGTTGCTGCCCCTGCCACCATGACTGTGGACCCTCCATACCTCCTTTTAAACTCTGCTGTTTCTGCCACCAATGACTCTCTATCCATTTCCTGTTTCTTCTTGCTTCTGTTTGCTTCATCAGTGCCTCTTGACTTTCAAGTGTAAAAAATGACTCTCTCTCTCTCTCTCTCTCTATATATATATATATATATATAGAGAGAGAGAGAGAGAGAGAGAGAGAGCCAGTTATTAATACTGTCATTTTCCTTTTGGGTGACAACCCAAGTAGTCACCTTACTCGTGAAGTAATTCTGGAGGCTGTCTGTCTTGGCCTTGTTGTTTGATGCTGGGTATCAGTGGGTTTCTCTTTCACTATAAAAAAGGTTTTTGAGCTGTTTCTAGGTCCACAAACCTGAGGGTTCCAGAAGTCCAGGTGCCAGATAACATCTGCATTGTAGAATTGCTGGCATCATAAGAATATAAAGTTTTATACAAGGAGACCCCAACTATGGGGCTGGACCCACCGATAGCTCTTACAGGCTGGTTTGATAGATTTCCAAGCCAGTTTTGTCATGCCATTGAGAGGATTTTCTAAAGAAAGCTGCTTATGACATCCCCTAATTCATGTTCTTTAGATATTTTCTTATCAATATCTGAACCCATCAGCCCCACCAAGGGGTGAGAGCTTCTCCCTGGTCCCCATCCTGGGAGTGGTTATATGACTCTAGGGAAATAAATCCTAGGCTTCTCCACCACAAGTTTGGAGTGTTCTTTCTTAGGCAGATGAGGAGGCTGCATTTTCTTATCCGTAAAGGAGTCTTGAACCTGGAGATGAAGTTGTAACTTGGAAAAAGAAAAGAACTAATAGAATGTTTTAGGTTGCTTCAGACACAGCTGACTTGAGTGGGGAGTAAAACTGCATTGTTAGAAGAAAATCCTCAAGTTTTGGGGTCTTGCTACCTTTGAATAGGAATTCTGACAAAGAAAATTCGAACATACTAACTTCCTAATGAAGTGCTTGATTTGTGCCAATTTTAACATCCCTCTGGTGTTGTGAAAATACCTCTTTCTTCTGACAGTGTATTCAGTTGAGATGTGGGAGTGGGGGTGGGGGAACAATTCAGGGAATGCTGTGGAGGCTGCTTGGGAAAATCCCAAGAGCCGAGATGAGTGGGCAAGGCCCTTGGAGAAAAGGAGAGGAGGGGCCTGCCAGGCCTGAGTGCTGCAGGCACAGGGCAGTGGTCACAGAGATAAGTGGGGAAGAGCTTTCTGTCAACAACCACAACCACCACCAACACAACAAAGAGAAGTTTTTTCTTACAGATGATTCCACCTGCCTTTGACACTGGGCACCACATATTGGGCTTGCTGGTATTTCATTGAAATGGCTGCCTGTGTGAAGTTCAGAGGGGAAAATAATGGAGTAGGTTTTGCCTCTTCCCTTTTACAGTAGTCCCCGAAAGAGTGTACATTTGATAAGGGCCAAAGTCTGTTTGTGAAAAGAAACCTCTGAGGGGAGGTACAGCACCTAAGACCAAAGACCTTAATTTTGCCTCAAATTTTGGCTATACTGTTTCTATAGAGACCAAAGGGAAGCTTTGGCTCCCCCACTCAGCTATTAAAGTTTAGTGCATTGAAAACTGTCTTCATGCTGTGATACCCTTTCAGGGAGGAGAATAGGGTCTGAACTAATCCATGAAAGTTGTCATGCTATGAACTAGTAGTCAAGCTTTTTCCTTTCAATTGAATCTAAAACTATACTGTACTTCACACTTGATTGGTCCTTCAGATGGAAGGATTCAATATCCCTGCTGGAAATCAGCTCGTCTTCTTCACACAGTGCTGTTGAAAGTGGAAAGAACTTATTTCTGAGGCATAATTACCAGCTCTAACGTATGAAAAGTCGTAAGGATATTTAATTTTTTTCCTTTTCTTAAATTTCTGTCAGACTCTTTAAAATGTTAACTTTTATTTCCCCTGTGACAAAGCTTGTTTACTAGACTGTGTCTCCATGCTTGGACTTGCTGTTTGTCAATAGATGTTGGGATCTATACATGCTCACCAGCCTTTCTTTCCTCAGGATGATAGACAGACACACAGCATAAATGTATCGAGGACAAAAAAATATCTTCTGAATGCAGCCGTCAGCGAGCCATTGAATGTCCTGTAGCAAAGGTAACGGGTCACTTATTTACCATGAAGACTGAGAAGAGAACTCAAGGAATCTGAGTAGTGCTATGCCAATTGTCTAAGGGAAAGGCCGCTTTTCCTTTCCCACTCGAAGAGTTAGCTTTGTTTGTTTGCACATGTTTTAGATCAATAACTGGTAATAGTAAAGGCAGAACAAAAGCTCTAATAACCATGAGCCATCTGTAGTGTGAATTGACATTTTCCAAGTTAAACACCATGTCTGGTGAATGAATACATATAGTGTGTATGATTTTTTTTAGTTGAAAAAAAAAAAAAAGCCTTGATCTAGCTACACCAAAAGGGGGCACCAGGGTATTAAGGAAGTTATGATGGTTTCAGAGGCTAAAAATGAAATTAAGTCAAGTTTGAAGAGGTTTTTAATATAGTTATTATGTGCATGATTTTAAAAACGTGCTGTTTTAAAAGTCAGTTGGATGATTTCGAGTATTTTGATAAGGCTGTTTTGATATCAGAATGGAATTTCCTATTAGCATGGAGCAATATTTCTGGAGTAGGTGGTATAAATGCTAAAAAAATTTTGACAAAAAAATAAGAAAAAATCATGTCTCCTGAGAGTACTATTGATATTAATACTCATAGTATTTCTCATCAAAATTTTGGTTTATTCTGTCTTTTAAAATATAAATGTTTCTTCTTTGTTGTTTAAGAAACTCAGTAAATGTAAGAATATTTGTTTATGTGTATCTGTGTCTAGATGAAAAAATCAGCATTCTGTATTCGCTTTTCTGAGAGAGGATGCAGAAACGGGGACCTGTGGGTTATGGCAAATAGTACCTAACTTAGAGATTAAATATTGTAGCTTCCAGAGCTCAAAAGGAATAAATAAAGAGAACAGACAGCATTTCCTGGAAAGATTTTCAATTGTATATTTTGGTTAATGCTATCTAATTTATATGATTCTAGTAAAGGGAGTTTAGTGAAAGAAAAGAGAGACAAAATACTTTTTAATATGGTTGTAAATATATGCAATGCAAGTAGATGACTCTTCTGATTTAATGTCACCTATGAAGAGTAAAAACCAGTTTGATTTCTAATTTCTCTAGTGATTGACTAAGTGCTATTTGTGTTGTTTTTCTCATCATTCTGATTCCCTGCCCCTTTCCCTCCCTTATGTGAAATAGAGACCCTTTTTATGTAATCAAATCTGAACTGGTTGGTTAGCTAATGATTCCTCTAAAAAATGGAAATCAGCGGCAGCATGATCCTGTTTTCTCTGTATATCTGTACCGTTTCCAAAGATGGCTGCAATCTAAACAAAATGGGTTGTCTTTTTGTGGAAAATATTTTCTCCTTTTATTTTTTGATGTCTGGTCATAGCTTCTTAAAAAATGATAAAATGATAAATTCAGTCGAAATCATGTTTTATAGTTTAATTTTTACCCAGCCTTAGGTCTTACCCATTGTTTTATGTTTTGTGATGATTTATGGAATCATATATTATGCAATGCAAGGCCATTTACAAGCTGCTATTACACCCCTGTAACTTTTATGAAATATGTGACTAATTAGTATATTGTTTAACTGGGAGAATTAGATTAAAACAACAAATGCCTTTCAGGTTTATTTGAAACATATGGACTTTATTCAACTCAAGTAATTATTCAGGTACAATAAGTTGTTATGTGTAATGCTGGAAGGTAGCTGTAATTTTATTCTAAAATATAGCAATATTGAGAAATTTTTATGACTGTTTATTTGAAATAAAAATAGGATTATTGAATTTCATATCTTGTTTTTATTATCAACAGTGTAGTGATTAACATGTACTGAAATGTCTGTTACAGGCAGGGAAGGAAAGTTACTGTTGCTTTTTGTTTGTTGTGGTTCTCCCCAACATATATTGTACAGGATGTTTGATGAGATTATGAAATATTTAAAATGTGGTCAACAAACTCTGTTTTATATAACTGGATATTTTCAAAATTGTATTTTCTAATTTGTAAAAAATTAGTAGTTGTTTAGTTAATAATAATAATTGCACTACATTGCTTCTGCTTTGAGGAATTGATGTTCCTTAGTGCCACTGAAGAAGAAAAATTGTTTTTTTAGGATAATGCTTTAAAAATAATGTATATAGAAAATATCGTATAGATATATAGATATTCATATAGATGTTTTATTTCTCTGTGTACTCTTCAGGTATTGCCATTTTGACAAAGGGTCGACATGACCATTGAAATCAGGTGTTGTACATTTTTAGAATAACAGAAAACCTGAAGAGCCAATATCTGAAAATTCAGTTAATCATGACGCTAGCGATTAGTGTATTGTTTCAGCCACCATCTATGCTTTGTGAGGGGTTGCCTTGGGTTTAAAATATTGTTCACTTTTAAGAAAATGTTCATATGGTGATATCTGAGGTCAGAACAGACAAAATAGTAAGTAGAGAAGATTTTGATTAAAGCTTTTTAGTTCTTTAGCCTGGCATTTCTTATGAAAAGATTTCACATCAATGGGTCACAAAGACTTTCTGGCTTTAATTTTTTTTCAAAAAGTCAATTTACTAATGCTTAAAAGTCCATCCATCCACATGCTCAATGGCTTACTTTTGTGGTGTTTTCAAGTCACCTCCCCATGGAAGCAAATTAGTGGCCACGTAGAGCTTATGAAAGAACCTGAAACACAGAAGGGTCTCCAAAGGGGCTATTCTCCTTTCGGGAAGCTATCTGCGGATTAAAAAAAAAACAAGAATCGAAATCACAGCTGCAAGGGTCCCTGATCTGTTCCCTGGCATGATGTGTTCGTTGAAAATCCTGTGTAGAGGAGTTTCACATTAGATATGTCATTTCTTTTTAACAGATCGATTTGCCTACACAGGGCACAATCTGTGGGAGTTTTCAATCACAGGTTTTATTTATTTTTTCCATAATCCAGCTCCATCTCTGAATGAGAAGTGAAAGGAACATTTTGGCCTCTTTGATTATAAAGACACGCAAGAAGCATAGAAAACCTGATGAAATTAATGCAACAAGAGATTTCAAAGCAAGAATCAAAAAGCAAAATTTTCTTTTCAAATGAAACACTATGTTATTCTAAAACCAGACATTCTACATAGGAAGCTGACTAAAAATTGCTAATTTCAGAGACATAGAAAATGGGCATCCTGACTAGATTCCTGCAGCACCTTCGAAAAGTTTGGTTTTTGGTGTTTGGGACAGTAAACTAAAACCACAGAATAGAATTTGATCTTAGAACAATCAGATAGAGTTACATGTTTATCTCTCTCTCTCTCTCTCTCTCTCTGTCTCTCTCTCTGTGTCTGTCTCTCAAATAGACAAGCAGAATAGCTGAGATAAAACTTGAGGACTAGTCATTCGGCAGAGCTGTAATAATTCATAATGGACTTTCCAGCTTAACTGGCCTTCATGCAACTGTTTATTAGAAATTGCAGTGTTAATTTTCAGTGTTACTCTAGTGATATGATTAGGAGTAGGGATGACTAGAATTAAAATAAAGAGGTGTTCTAAACTTCACAATTTAAAACATTTCCCTGAACTGATGTGGAGACAATACCAATCTCTCTATTTATCAAATTCAGTTCTCTTGGTTTGAATAGTGAGAACAAAGGTGCTAATCTGTAGTTCTGAGAAAGGCCAATTATGCCCTCTGCAGCAGACAGGGCTTAATATGATTTTAAATAATTGCCAAATCAGATGCATATGAATGTAGTTTTATTATTTACTCAAAACTCGTTAACCCAGTGTCTATGTCGTATGGAATCAGGTGCGTTTGCAAATAAATTTCCCTATATAGAAATGCTCCACCTCATTGTACAAAAACATGAAGAGACATTTAGGATTTGCTTTAAACCATTGGTACTGTTGTTCTGATTTAGAATGAGCTGGTTATACTAAGCAATTGAAGCTGGTGTGTCTCAGGAGTTCCATACTTTGTACTACAAAAAAACATTTTGTTAACTATTTTGACATTTTAAATTTCATTAGTTTCCTTATCATAGTCTGAGAAAGTGGGCATTTATTCTCATTTTCCTAAGAAACTAAGGCTCGGAGAAGTCAACTTTCACTAAGTCACATGGCCACTTAGTTGTGAAAACCCAGTCAGGATGGTACTGTTAAAGCAGTCAGCATAGGTTGACAGCCTGCACACTTCTGCAGTGGGCTCAAAGGTAATTCTTGTTTGGTCCTTGCACAGTGTTAAAAAATATATATTTTTTAGATTAGTTGCTAACATTTAGAAGTTGAGAGAGATTTTGCATTTTAAAAAATCGGGATTTCTGGATTTTTTGAGAGAATCAAAAGCTTTGGCAACACTGGATTATCATTTCTACATGGCAAGCATTCACCGAGACTGAATCATGGCTCCCTCATCCCACAGGACAAACTTTCTCCACTTTGCCATAGCCTCCGCCAGGCCTGCCTTGTTACATGCTTGGTCCTGTGAGCATTTGTGCTCAAAATCTCCAACATGAAAACAATGACTATCAACCTTTCTTGAGTATGAGATCCCATTTCAAACAGAAAAAAAAAGTTTACCAATCCCTGGTCTTAATCACTGCCTTCCTTGCCAGCCAGAAATCTTCAAGGGCAAGCACAGAGTATTATTCGTTTTTGGAGCGTCCCCAGATTGTAACACAATGACTAGCTCATAATGCGCCCTCAGGAAATTTCTAGGGTAAAGAGATCATGACACCTGCTTTATTATTAGAGTTATTACTATGCTGATCTGTAGGATAGTTCTATGAATTGGGAATCAACTTCATTAGACTTCAGGATTGCAAATCCTATTAACTCCTAACTGAATGGAAAATAAAAAATGTGCACCCACAAGAGCCTAAAGAACTGTAGGAAAAATGTATCATTGAGCAGATCCTGTGAATATATATGTAGATGTTTCTAGTTGTGTAGACACATGACTGCTCCATGGTGGACAAATTACTCAGAATACGGGGCATTCACATGAGGTGCCAGCTTCCTTATAACCATGGCCTGAAAACTGCCATTTTCAATTTTCTTAGATTTTCCCTTTGGAAGTAATTTAGTAAAGGATGCCAGGGATGCATTTGGAGGAGTGGAAGAGTTTGGAGGATATATTCATCTGCAGCAGCCTCTCCCCTCCTCTGAACTTTTCTAGCAGTTATTCTTCGTATTATTTCTTGGTGATTCACATTTGCAAAATTCAAGATTATTATCCGATATCACATTGTGGGTGTGGAATGGGGGGTCCAGAGAGACTTGTCCAAGGTGTTTGACTCCCTGTTTTTGAATTTCATGTGTCCTCATTGAATGACAAAGCTCCTTGAAGGTAAGGACTGGGCCTTATCCTGTTTGTACCTGTCCCAGAATCTAGATGGTCAGTCTTGTGTGTAGTGGATACTGAGTCAATTTGAGTTATCATGGGAGCTGTGACATTTTCAGACTGACCTGGGATATAAAGGACACTATGATTTCCTTGTCAGGCTCTCATTTCAAGACGAGACACCTTCAGCATGGTGGGATACTAGGCTTTTCAACTGAGCCCAAGCCAAGTACTTGATGGCAAATAAAATGGCCACTGCAGGAATGCTTTTTGAAAAGGACTTGATTCTATTTTTAAGAGCTTCTTTTGGAGGTGTAGAGGAGACAAAATACTGCACTCTTTTTTTCTCTCATTAGTGATCCTATAGGTGTTTCTTTAAGAAAATACTATGCACAAAATTTGAAGGCTCCAAACTGATCTGACTCATTAGATTTAATGAAATCCAAGAGAGAAGTACTTCCTGAGTTCTGAGTCCTTTCATATTATCTTTTACCTAATTCTTTACAAGTTATTTTTCAGCTACTAAGTGCCAAAAATAGGCACATCTGCAGAAAGTGAGCACATTTTCCTCTACAATATGACAATGCTATTTGACAGCTATTAGAACTTGAAATTCGGGGGCTTGCAAAGTAATTCTTGAAATGTAGCTCATTTCCAATAAAAGCATTCAGTGTTCTCTTTTTTTCATTTCATTTAAATTCATTTAAAATTTCTCTTTCACAGAAACACTTTTGTGATTCTATAGTCATTATGTATGTGCTTTCTGGTCTCATACTTTGTTAATAATTTATTTTATTTTCATAGGATATTTTTGTAAATTTAATGCTGAGACAACATAAACATGATATGTATAAATGTTGTTTTGTTTTTAAAAAGTATCAGGAAACTACTGCATTTTTATTCTCCATCACATTTGGTTTTCGGAGTTTCCCTCTCCAAATGGTTCCTGTAGGAGCTGCTGAGAGATACTGGGAACTGTGACTCAGTGCTATGGTGCTTTCACAAATAAACTACCTTCCAAAATTGCAGCAATCACTAGAATCCAGAAAGTTATTTTTTTTTTCCCACAGGAAGCATCATTCTACTTTTAGTCAAATAAGTAGGGTTCCAGCTGTAGCTCTGCCCTTCAAACTACAGAGAATTTTAGAAGGTACTTATCCTTTCTAGGCCTCAATGTCCTTGTCTATGAAATAAAGAGTCAGAACAGGGACTTTATAGATGAGGCCTCAGTGTCCTTATCTATAAAATGAAGAATCAGAACAGGACTCTAACCCATATGATTGTTGGGAACATTGAATGAGCAAATGCAGGTAAAGTGCTTTGCCCAGTGCCCAGAACAATAGACAGCATTTTAAAATTATTATTTTAAGCAATTATGTTTGATTCCTAGTTCAGGCCTAAGTGGTGCTTGTGACTCTGATCCAAAAGGACAGGGAGAAAAAGAAGTGGCTTCTCTGGCTGGCGCTATAAAAAAGATAATGAGGCTTTCAGAAGCAGTCAATCCATAACCTACCTCTCTTATCCACAGAGGAGTGACAAGAGACAAGCAGGCCTGCATAAAACCACCCTTCATTGCTGCAAAAGAAGCCTAAATAGCTCCAGGTTACAGCTACTGAAACTAACAGTGGTCAGTTACAGCAACACCTGTCCTGCCTAGACTTCACCTTCCCGCTTTAGCTGACTATCTTTAAGGCAGCAAAGAGGTGGGACTCTTTCTGTCATCAAACACTCGACATAAATGCTTTTCTGGAAAGAGATTTTCTTGAGAACCAAAAGGGCAATCTTTGGCCGGCTTTTACGTGTCATCATTTATCATTTTGCTAAGCATCTTTGAAGACCAAGGAAACTGTTTTCTCTCAGGAGCTGTAAAGAACTTCAGCATACTTTCATTTTCAAGTATAAAAGTTATTTTAGAGTTTAAAAAGAATCTTCATTTTCCAGCCAATGAATACAAGAATGAGTTTTTGATTTAGAAAATATATGTTGCAATTGGAAGTGGTTTTGGTATGCCTGGGCATTTTGTCTCCCTGTCCTCATCTTGATGACTTCTGTAATTATATGTCTTTCAAATGCAAACTGGCGCCTCTAGGCCTTTGACTATAGTGTAAATGCTAAGTATATTTTGCCTGGAAAAAGAAAATGAGAGAAGTGGCAAAAAAGATCATTAAAACTAATGCTAACAGCCATTTACTGGACATTTGCCTTGAGTCAGGTACTGAACTAAATGGCTTTCATTAGTTCTTGTTTAATTCTCCTATCAGCTGTATGTTGTATGAACTATTATCTTCATTTTACAGATGAGAATATTGAGGCTTACAGAGGCAAAATGACTTTTCCAAGGCTCATATGGCTGGTAAGTCATAGAAATGGAGATTCATACCCAGGCTAGTTGCATTCTTGTGTCCACGCTTTTAACCATTGTACCATATTCTTTTTTGATAAATAAAAATATTGGAACCATGGCCTCATGAAATTAGTTTACAGTTTTCATCTCTCATATTTGTCTCAGAGGATGTTACCCTCACTTGGCTGAGTGAAGAGGGGAGAAGGTGGTGAAAACTTGAGGATAGAAGCCTTACTCGAGCAAACCCCCTTACCTTACCTCAGAAACTCTGAGTTACTTAAGTTGTTCTACTGGCTTCAAAATGAGGTTTTGCAGAGAAATAGACTTAGTATCAAATCCTGCTAGCTTTGGGAGCCTCATCAAGCCTCTCTGACACACAGTCTTTTCTTCTGTAAAAGGGATTACCTTCTGCCCCATAGGACTGGTGCAAAAATTTAAAAAGACATTGCATATAAGAGAGTGTGGGGTACTGCTTAGAGCCCAAACTACCGCATTACATAGCCTGAGTTTGAATCACAGCTTCCCTGATTAACCAGTTGTCAGACTTGAGCTTTCATTGCCTCATCTATAAAATGGGGTGTGTGTTGGGGGTGTTAATAACACCTACCTCATAGGTGCTTCTGTGAAGACTAAGTGGGTTAATACAGGTAAAGCCTTTAAATAGGGCCTGGCCCATACATAGTAGGTATCTCATAATTGTGCTTTTATGCAAGGTATAAATGACACACACAAAGGCAGCCCTTATTGCTACAGTGTTGGCCACCAGTCACACTTATCTTTAGCCTACACAGTTGAGAACTCCTTTAAGCTAGACTCTTTAAAGCTTGGCTTAGATTTTAAGTCCCAAACAACTTGCTATAGTTTTCCCCAAGTAGGGAGCCATGGACTTTATGCCCAGTTACATCATATTATTATGCCCAGGCAGAGGGAGTCAGAAGAGAGAATAAGAGTCTGAATCCCCAGGATTTGGATATATGTTGGGGCAGAGGGGGAAGAAAAGATGTTAAAGTCGTCCTGGAGGAGCTCTTTCTGGAATTGTGGTGGTTTCCCATCCACAAGATTCCCAAAAACAGAGCTGTTTTAGCTTCCTGGCCCTTGTTTCCTTCCTCTTAGGCCTCCTGCAGGTCATGGGAAATGGTCCCTTTTTCCTAAAAGGCACAAGATGGGCCACACAGAGTGATCCGAAGGCTGTGTAACATTCACCCTAGGCTGGATTCCCTGCATAGGGATGGAGTGGAGAGGAGTGCTGAGGATGACAGGAGCAGCTTTTCATGCTGGTATAGAAACCTTTCAGAGGGATGCTTTATGGTTTAAGGCTGTGCCATGTCGCTGTTGCAGTGTTAGGTAGTGGCTGGCTGCCCACCTGGACAGATTGTAAGCTCCATGAGTACAGAGACCGAGTTAGTTCAGCACCATACACCAAGGCCAGTGCTTGGCTCAAAGAAAATAAATGTTTATTGAATGAAAACTGTGTTCTATTGCTCAGAAAGGCTGGGGAACCTGGGAGGAGGGAATGGTTTGCAGGAATGCTATGGGGGTACATACATTATTCTTCCCCCAAAGTGGGGGAAGGGGCATTAAATTCCATGATCCATTGGTTATCTCAGTGCCAACTTAGACAAAAATCTTTCCTCAAATCTTTCTTCTCTCCTCAGCTTTTCTGCCAGACAAAGACAATTTAGGGCCACCATTGTTTTTCCTCAGTTTGGGTTACGAGGTTTTTTTGTCAATTTTCTTCTTCCTACAGAAACTTGATTGCAGCTGGGTATAGCATTTATGTAAATTTCAAGTGCCACTCCTATTTGTCTCTGGGTTAACCTAATAGTTTATGTTAATGTCAATCAGGTCTGCCACTCAGACCGCTTATCCCCTTCACCTTTCACCTAATTGCCAATTTTCCTTGAGGACTCAGCTATAGAAGCCCTGTCTATTTCTTCTTCCCCTTGCTTCATTCATTTCTTCACTGTTGAATATTCCATTTGATTGTTCCCAGGAGCAGTGACTGGATGATTTCATGTGTTCCTGACACATGATAACTACCATACAACCGCCATGAAACTGTGCTTCCCAAATGGTCTATGTACACAGTCACATGCAATAACAGGGACAGATCTCCCAAATACAAAGTTGAGTAAAAAAAGCCTGACACAAAAGAGAGCATACTACAAGATGCCATTTATATAAAGTCTAAATCCAGCAAAATTAAACGATTAACCTGTGGTCAGCGTAGAGGGTAGGGGTGTCAGTGACTGGGAAGGGGAAATGAAGGTGTCTCAGGAGTACTGGTCATGTTCTGTTTCTTGATCTGGATGCTGGTTATAAGAATGTGTTCAATTTTTGAAAATTCATCCAATGGAACACTTATCATTTGTGCACATTTCTGTATGTAAGTTATACTTTAATGAGTATTTCTCTAAAGAGGGATCTATTGAGCCTCCACTAGGCATGAATCCCCTTGCTGTGTGATATTAGGGATTATTTTCCCTTCCAAAGAGATAAGACCTAAAACAGGCAAAAAATTCTTTGGGTTTCTCTTTGATGGTTAGAGTGACTATGGCCAAAACCTAGTTCATTTCTGGGCTTTTCCACAGACTCTTCCAAGTCCTTTTCAGCCCACCTCATCCTCCCTTGCTCAAATGCTTTCTTTTCCACTACATGTTGTTAAATATCCTCTATTCCCTTGCATTGATATTTATCAATTTTTACTAAACTTGCCTTGACTCCTTAAGTTGACTCTAAACTCTGAAAAAGCAAGGACTAAGTTGAGATATTTTGTTATAAATACTCACAGTATAGCATGATACAGGGCTGGGTACAAATGCTCAATTCACTGGGGTCTATTTGTCCTGCAGCAATGAACTGAGCATTTGCACCCAGGATGGGGAGCATTTCCAGGATAAGAAGAGAAGGCTCTTCCATGATCAAGATAGATTTGATCTTCTTTACATTTCCATTTCTAGACCTACCCAATATAGTCTCTGCTTTCACATATAACTCATGACCAGTAGTTTTCCAAATTTCACACTGACATAACATAGTTTATCCCTTGAATTCAATCCAGTAACTCAAATACCTGTCTGGATTTGGTGGGGCTGTCATTTTAAACAATCAGTAGACTGTGGGCATTTTTGGATATAACATTCACAACTTCAACTATGTTTGAGTGAGTCTTAAAGGCCCATGACATGTAGTAATTTGTAATTTCGCTGAGGCATAAATTTGAATTGCACACACTTCAAGGATGGTGTGATGGAGCAATTGGCTTTGTAAAAATGTGATGGTTTTTAGGAGGAAAATGGAAGTTTTATGGAGGAAATTATATGCTGATTATGTAATTGCAGGATTTGCGAATTGGAGAGGAGTTGGAGGTGAAGTTTTCTGTATGCCTTTCCTGAAAGTACTTGAATTTCCTCACCATAATATTCAGAGATTTGGTCCTTAGCTATTTGTCTCTTTTTAGCATTCATTTGATTAAATGTTTCCTAAATGTAAGGCATACAACTAAATACTTTTTTGAGAGATGGAAACAGATCCAGAAGAAAATAATCAGCTTTTTGTAAGGAGAGAGAGGAAAAGAGGAAGAGAGAGAGAGAGCAGGGAATGACACTGAGTGAAGAAATTGAGGGTCAAGAATTTTGGTTTTTAGTCCCACCTTTGCACTGAAATCTAGATTAACTACCTTTGTGACTTTGGGCAGGTTATTTCCTTTTTCTAGTCCTTAGTTTTCCTATCTGGAAAGTACGGAGGTTGGAGCAGATTATCTCTTAGGTTCTTCCAGACATGACAATATAGAAATTAATGACCTAAAGTTGCATTTCTGTTTTCATTTCAAGCTCTGTTCTCAGTGGTGCCCTCCGGAAGAGGTTCATAAATGTCATTACTGAGCTTCCATTGAGATCAGTACATGAGGCTGCGCTCACAAGTACTTTTTAACCACAGGAAAGCTTTAGACAGCTCCTAAGGCAAAATCGCATTTAAATACACAACCAACCAAATGAACAAATGACTCATATATTTTCATCAATTTGGAATTGGAATCCTTTAAAAATTCTTTAGATTTTCTTTTGACTGCAAAAAGGGAAACATTTTCACACTCTTTGTTATTACTTCTGAGTTCTAATGTTCAGTTTCTAGAACTAGAAATTGGATCAAGGATCTGCCCCTTATTTCAAGAGTCTCAGTGAATGGAGTGAAGTGGCTGAGAAAAGTTGCTGCCTTAGGAATTGGATGTGGAAGGTGGGGATGTTATCCAACCTGGAATCACAAATGAGATAGACTGGAGAAGATAATAGAACATTTTCTCTCACTAGATGGGGGAGGAAATTGAAATTTAAAGAAGAGAAGTGATTTCTGTTCAATATTTCTTTCAAAAATGTATACTGTTACACAATGGAATACTATTCAGCCATAAATAACAAGGAAATCCTGTCATTTGTGACGACATGGATGAACCTGGAGGAAATTATGCTAAGTGAAATAAGCCAGACACAAAAAGACAAATACCTCATAACCCCACTAATATGTGAAGTCTTACAAAGTTGATCTCATAGAAGTAGAGCATAGAATCATGGTTACCAGAGGCTGGAAGAGGGGTAGAGGGATGATGGATAAATGTTTGTCAAAGTCTACAAAATTTTAGTGAGATTGGAGGAACAAGTTCAATAGATCTATTATACAACATAGTGAGTATAGTTAATAACAATACATGAAAAATACTGAAAACTGCTAACAGAATAGATGTTAAGAGTTCTCATTGTGAAATGATAACTATGTGAGGTAATGCATATGATAATTAGCTAGATTTAGTCAATCTGCAATGAATACATACTTTAAAATATCATTTTATACATGACAAATATATACAATGTTATCTGCCAATTCAAAATAATAAATTATTTAAAATATATATGTAGATATAGATAGATAGATAGATGTGGGTGGAAAGAGAGAGAGATAAGGTACCTAATATGTGCCAGCTGCTGGGGATACAGCAGTGAACGAGGCCGACTTATGGAACTGACATTACAGTGATTGAGAGAGACTAACATTAATAAGTCACACAAATTAGCATGACAAGACCTAGGAAGAAGAGATACACAGTGCCATGGGCATGTAAAATGTGGTGCTTGACCTGGTCAGAAAAATCAGCCAATGCCTCCCTGAGGGAGTGATGCTATGTTGAAAGCTGAAGAATGAATAGGAGCTAGCCAGGTGACAAGGTGACAGCATGTTCAAAGGCTGTGGCAAGACAGAACATAGTCCAAGGAAATGAAAGTGGGCCATTGTGACTAGAGAGGAGAGCATTCAGGAAAGGGTAGTGCAAGGTAAGGCTGCAGCGGTGGGCAGGAGTCAGGCTGTGCAGACTCTTTGTCCTAAGAGCAATAGAGTCATTGGAGGGTTTTAAGAATGGGAAGAACATAGTTAGATTTGTGTTTTTACTCTGGCCATTATGGGGCTGAAAAGGAGATGTGGTGAGAGACAAGGCTGGAGGGAGTTTGGGTCCAGCTATGAAAGAGCTTGAACAGCAGGTTAAGAAATTTGACTTAGTTCTGCTAGCATTGGGGACTTATCAAAAGCAGAGGCTACTAAACTGGGTCCACACATGAGATCAATTGCAAGAAAGTCTTGTGTGAACTCAACAAATATTATTAATATTTTGTAAACACCATAAAGCGGTAAATGAGAAATAGGTGCCCTGATCTTCACTCTCCATATTCTGGAAATTGGTAGCTAACCTAGAGAACCACTTAACATTCCTGGCCTTCATCTAACAAGAAGTGTGATGTTACTTCCCCCAAACGCTTAACTCACTGGAGAATATACTAAAAGTATAATTCACTTTTACATAACTCTAATTCCACAGGTATTTATGGAGCCCTGCTATAAGGCTAGAGGCTTAGTTCATAGTAGCAGTTATCTGATGCTATATAGCAAATTATCCCAAAACTTAGCAGCTTACAATAAAACCACGTTTGTTAATTTTACATTTTTTTGTGGGTCAGAAATTCAGGCATGGCTTGCTGAGTCGTCTGCTTCAGGGTCTTTCATAGGCTGCAATCAAGGTGTGGACCATGGTTGGGCTTTCATTTGAAAGTTGGACTGGGAAGGGATTTGCTCCCAAGCTTATGAGGTTGTTGGCAGAATTTGGTTTCTGGAGATTTATTGAACTGAGGGCCTCAGTTCCTTGCTGGCTGTTGGCTGGAGGCCAACCTCAGTTCCTTGCCCCATGGGCTTCTCCATTATGGGGAGCTTGCTTCATCAGGGTGTGGGAGCCAATGAAACACCAGGGAGACTCTTGATGTTTGCTCTCAGGAACTTTACAATTTTCTTGTATATAGGAAATAATTGGCAAACAAAACATATGACAGACTGTCATTAAATGCCCAAATGTATGATAATAGGCCACAGAGGATTCATCGAGCTTGAATGAGGCGGGTTAGTGACACAGGGAGGGGGAAGGCATTCCAGATAAGGGGTGTAGTGTGTGAACTGATGTAGAGACAGGACAAATACGGTGTTCAGAGAACAGTAAAGCCAGTGGCCTAGGTGGTGGAGTAGAGTACATGTTTTTGGGTGTAATGAAAAGCAGTAGAAGCAAACAGCAGATTCCAAGTCAGTCTTCAAGATTTAGGAGCGAAACAGAGTTGTTTGAGAAAAGAATCATCATCTCCTCAATGAATGTTCCTTGTCACTGTCTAAGAGCATGACCACGTGACTGGTCCTCAAAGGCATACATTTTGATGAACATATACTTTGACAAGAATTGTGATTTTTAACATTTGCAGTGTAATTTTATTTACATAATCATTGCTGCTTTCAGGATTTTTTTTAACACTTCCCTTTCAGAACAAAATAATTGAGCAGTAGATCTTCCTTTTCTTACTTTACATTTCATTTGTTCCCAAATATAAGCAGGGGAGCCTTTTCTTGTTGTTGTATATGATTTCTCTTTGAGGTCATATTAGAATATCCTTCTCTCATGTCAGATCCCTTAGCCCTAAGCAGGCTCACTCCACTTTCAGTCCACAAGACAGTAAACTAATAAAATAGCTATCATTAATAAATAGTTGAAAATTATGGAGTTGATGCATTTTATTTGTAGTTCTTTATAAGGATTAAAAGTGATTTGGGGAAGTGATTTGCTTTTTCCAGACCCTAGCACGGTGATACATAGCATCTGATAAACATACCCAACAGACAACTGACTGAGTGCAATATCAATGATTTTTAAATGTGACAAGGAATTTGACTTGGCCTGGTATAATTTTACCCCATTCCTTGTATAAAATGAAAAATCAATCCAGATGTGGATTGCATTTGTATCATTTAAAACTGCGCTGGGGGATCTCCACCTCCCAGGTAGAGTCTCCGTACAACAATAAGCCAGTTTATCAAAGATGGGATTTACTGCTCGTTGTTTTTCTATTAGGGAGGAATTACGCTAAGCCCAGCAGCAGACATTTTGTGTTACCATGGCAGCCCATATTTCCAGCAGGGTTGTGACCCCTAATGACTACAGTGGGAAAGCAGGAAAAATAGAGACTCTTTGAAGATTAGTAAATAAATGTATTACTTATGCAAACCATCTCTGAGATGGCCCCACAGTACAGAGGAGAAATGAGGAAGCTCTTCAGATTGAGCAAATGGTTATATGTAAATACCTACATTGGAAGAAAACAAATCACCTTTCATTTGATTATTTCTTTAAAAGTCTGGTTGGTCTGATAATGCAAGTAATATAAACTGGACTTCATACTGAGAAAATAGTATTATTGTGCATGAAAATACAAACAGATGTTGATGTTTTCCTTTCACTCCCAACAATTATTTTTTCCCTCTTTGGCTCTTCGGCTATAATATGGCTCCTGAAATGATTTGGCAATGTTTCTCGATGGATTACAGACAGGAAAAAATACTGAGCATATTCAACTTCACGTAAGCATTGGGAATGCAGTCCACCTTTTCTTGTTGAAAGCGGTTTAGTATTGTTTTCAATGGACTTGATTTGTCTTAATTGCACTGCTCCGTTTTTGACAGACAATTAAACACTGATTTGGGTCTACTATTTGTAAGGTATTTTCTCAGTGTGTATTTCTCTTGACATCTCATCTGCATTTATTCATGCAAGAAATGTTTATGCTTCTTGAGTGTTACACTGTTACTGTTCAAGACACTGTTCAAGTGAAACTGGTTCTGAACTTGTATTATTTGGGTAGATCAAATACAAGTGGACTGCATTTTCTTGCCATATCTCTATCGCTCTTTAAATGAGTTTTATTGAGCACTAAGAGGGCAAAAATATGATATAAAATGGATTTGCCGCATATCCACTTTATGTCTTATTCTTTCACTGTGTATTTATATAAGATATAAATTTATATTTATATAAAATCAATATTTTATATATTTCTTTTTACCATGTATCTATATAAAAAACATTTATTTACTGGGAAGCTATTATGTCCTAGACAGAGTCCTAGCCATTGAAGATAGAATTGTGGACAAGACAGCCTTTGCCCTGAAGGCTAACACAGTATAGCTATAGTTCCATTGGCTCACTTGGACTTGGAAGTTTGCCCTGCCAGTGTTCTAGCAAACAGAAGGGGCAGCATTTGGGAGAGTGTTTCCAGTGGTAAGGTTGATTTGTGCTGACCCATCAGTGCCCTCAACTGTTCTCCTTGTATCAAGGGCATGAATCCAGGCTAGGCAATGTTCACTTCCTTTTTTATTACTCAGTCCTCCTGTAATATTTTTTACTGTATCTTCTGTGCATTCTTACCAGTCAGGAAAATTTTTCAGAGATTTACACTCCATAGTAGATATTTTTAAATCATAAGAATATTGTTATTTTATTCCACACATTACCTCTGTTGCTTTCTTCAGAGATTCTGATGCATTCCTTCTTCATGCTCCAATTACCCACACACACTTCAAAATATTGAGACTTACTGGGAAAGCCAGTGTAGGGTCACAAACCAGCCCCCTTAGATTGTCATTCTTCAATTTTGGTTTTAATTGCTTTTAGAAGATCTAAAAGGAATCTGCTGTATGTATCAGCCAGTATTTAAAATACCTTGGTCAAAAGTGCTTAATAAAATTTTAAATCTTACTACTTTAAGAGGCAGCATTTAACATTAAGTACATACATGAGGTAAATTCCCCCCTCCTCCACTTTTTTTAAGATATAGGATCTCACTCTGTCTCTCAGGTTGGAGTGCAATGGTATGATCATAGCTAATTGCAGCCTGGAACTCCTGGGCTCAAGTGATCCTCCTGCCTCAGCCTGTCCTGTCCAGCAGCTGGGACTACAGGCATGTGCCACCACACCCAGCTAATTTTTTTTTTTTTTTTTTTTTTTTTTTTTAGAGACAAGGTCTCACTATGTTGCACAAACTTGTCTCAAACTTGTGGACTTAAGCAATCCTCCTGCCTTGGTCTCCCAAAGCTCTAGGATTACAGGCACATACCACCATGCCCAGCTCCAATTTCCCTTTTCATAAAAGAAAGAAGAACACCAACCATGAACACAAATCAGAATTGTTGTTACACTTTGGCGTAAAGTCATGAGGTTTCAGTTGGAACAGTCAGTTCTGTGTATGAACAAATCTATTCAGCCCAATTCCTTCTCCACATCATCCCCAAGGGTTGCTGGAGAAGAGAAGGAAATTGAGACTGGACAAGACCATAGTGGGAGGGGGTTGTCTTGGAAAATGGGAAGGCTCAATTGGGCTGAACACTACTGAGAACTGATGTTGTGTCTCCATACTAACCAGATGAAGGGTGTAAACCTTGACTTGGATGACTTAGCTGCAGTTCATTGTGCTTGTAGATATCATTATGGCTATCTATCTTTTGGCCTCTGAAGTAGCCTCCTACTGTCTAGATGTAAGGCTGATAAACACCTCTATTTATCAAGCGAGTGCCCAACAGACCATAACTCTGTTCCTATCTTTCAGACAGCAAATTAGCATCATAAGTCATGGTGAAAATATTTATGAAAGTGTTTTCAAACTTTAAGACTCTTTGATTCCATTATAAACTCTTTGAGAATAGTTTTCAGAAGAATTCACTTAATATTATGTCCCTTCTTGCCTTCTGGCTTCCCATAAAATAATTCCACAGGACCTTTCAGACCACAGCCTGAGCAGTAGGAAAGAGCATTTTTCTCTGCCCCTTTGCAAATTCTCTGAGATGACTAGGCTTAATTGCTTAGCAGCTGTGCAGTTGTCAAACATAGGGTTTGGAAAGTGCCAGGGATTGGCACCAGGGAGCAGGCATATGGAGGGAGATATGCCAGCAAGAGGAATGCTGTTGTCTCCACCTTGCTGCTACCTGTTCCCTCTAGGTTCCAGGCAACTTTCCCAGACACACTAGTGCAGCTTGAAACCAAGAAGTGGAATTGTTGACTGTGGGTTGTCCTGGCCTGCAAAAGGAAATGGAGGAGGGGTACCCCACCTTCTGCACGTGCCAATGTGCTTGCCTATGGAACCTGAGGTTGGTCTTACTCTTGTCTGTAGCTGTGGCATCACATAGAACCAGGAGTGAGGCTTCAAATTTGCTACTGCCTCAGAAGTGAAGTATTAGCTGGAGGAGATAATGAGGAAATGAGTGAATACCCTTAGGGACCCACAGATTATAGAGAAAAAAATTTCAAAATCATATACAGATGGACTTGAGAGTAGCCTTCTTTGGCTGGACTTGAAGAGCTCATAATGGAAAATAGACTTTAACAATGTTTGCAGCATTCAATAATTACTTTGCAGGCAGTCTCCCTGACAAGCCTGCTGGTAGAATCTGATGGCAATTCTAGGGGAAGTAAAGAAAAATAGAGCTGTTGAAAGAAATTGGGGCTCAGAAAATGTAAGAAGGCTGGAGAGGCGACAGGATGATCGATGTAGCATGTGGAGCTATGTAGGGGCTCCCAGGAGAGGATTCCATTAACAGACCACGGGTGAGTTAGCTGGCAAAGGCCTGAAATCGAGGAGCAGTTGTGAGGGGATAGTTCTCTGACTGGCCACTGGGGCCCAGAGAAGAGCTCTTTGGATGTAATTCAGAGGAGGACACAGTCACTGGATCAGGGCTGGAGTGGCTGGGGCTGAGACAGGTTTGCTTTACATAAGATCAAATTTTACTTTCTGACTATGGATGTAAACATGCTGATAGTAGGAATTTTAGGAAATACAGAATATTAAGCAGAAACTAAAAAATAATTCATAGTACTACTACTCAGAGATAACCACTATTGATATTTGAAGTATATCTTCCTGGTTGTTTTACTCTGAGCCCATATATAGAGAGAGCTCTTTACAAATTTGGAATTAGTATGTTTTATGACCTGTTTTTATCCCCCACATAGTAACATGTTGTGATTGTTCTCCACTTCTTCACCTGCCTGAATCCTACTCACCTCTAAGGGCCTAGTCTAAGCCTCATTTTCTCAAAACAATTTCCTCTGAACTCTAAGCAAGGTGTTATCCTCATTTTCTGGGCTCCCGTGTCACTGCGCTCCTGCCATTTGACAGCACTCATCACACTTGTTCATTTCTTTCTCTTCTATGAGAGTTCAAGTCTGCCTCCATCACTGCTATATCCCTAGAGTCTAGCACATAATGGGCAAATTATTTTAAAAAAATGTTTGTTACATACATGAATGAGAGCACTTCTGATCTGTAATGTGGTGGACCTATAATTCAGGGCCAACATGAACGAATTATGGAATCTCAAACATAGGTTCTATGCTGTGGTTAAGAAGAAGCAGCAGCAATGAGAACTGGAGTGCTTGACTAATGGATGGTTTCTCTGTGCCATGCTGACTTCACTTACAAGGCTGTGCACCCACAACTCGCCCCATCTGAATATGGTTTGAACCCTGAAGGCTCCTTAATTTGCAGTCAAGTCACTCCCATTCTCCACTGACTGATGAACCTGTGCTATGGGGAGATATTTCCAGAATCATGATGCTGGAATGGGGGAAATGTTATGGTTCCGAGGCTTCTGTGATACAGGAGGGTTTCAGTTTCCCCTTCCTGTCCCCTTAGATGGTAGTAGTGGTGGGAGGAGTGGTATAGTGTACCAAGAGTGAAAGCAGTGGGAGGGGCCTGGACACATGCATTCAGTAGGCTTTGCTCAAGCGTGGAGGGGATGCCAAAAATCATTCAATGGGTCTTTAAGTCCCAAGGTAAGGAGCTGCTACGCACAGTCTGAAAGAAGCATGTCCAGTTGCTGAGAGGACCTCTGCAGCTCAAGTGCCTGCTGGAATGCTAGCAAACTTCACAGAAGAAGATTTTGATCTATTTCAGGAAAGTGAGACTTCGAGACCCAGTTCTTTGCTCATAGCAGCAGTGCTAGTCTATATTTATATAATCTAGTCGCCAGCCAGTTTTCTTCTACTTTTGATGAATCTGGAAAATCATAGACACTTTTGACCGGAATTTCACTGAGCAGAGTTTTTCTTAAGGTCCAATAGAGTTTCACAGTCAATTTCTGTTATTAGTATTTAGTTCCTGTATCAATGAAGTCAATGACACTTGTTAAAGCATGGTAAGGAAGACTTTATTTTAGGACCACCATGATAGGTATAGAGATTGCTGCAATGGGATATTGCAGTAAGTGAGAGAAATTGGGCTCAACTCTGAATACAGCCTGGGTAATTGGAAACTTATAGTTAAGGATTAGGATAGGGGTCAGTAGATTAAAAAAGTAAACAAAAACAAAAACAAAAACAAAAACAAAAAACAAAAGAAAACATCAAGGGGAAGGAGGTTTCTGGCTGAACAGACCTAACATGACATTTGCTGAAGACAGGGCAGGGTGATCAGACATCCCTTAGGGGATAGTGGATGATGAGAAATCCAATCAGACACTGAGGGTGATCAGATGTCAAGGAGGGTGGCATTCTTACTAAATTGACTTATCGGTATTCATTACTAAAACGGGATTTTCAAGAAAGTGCAAGATGAGCCAAGGACAATATTCAGTAACCTAACTATAGTTTGGTCAAGCAAAGAATCCTTGTCAATATCTGATAAGAGGAAAGAATTGTAAAGTGGAACTCCTACGTATGTGATCATCTCAGAAGATTCTTCCATGGCATTTAAAGACCTGCAATATTTGCAGAAGTAGCAAAGCACCTGTAGCCTCCAAGCAGTGTGTGTTTCTTGTACATTTCCACCACTGATTGCTTCATTTATTTTTTTTTCCTTAGAGACAGTGTCTCATTCTGTCACCCAGGCTGGAGTGCAGTAAGATGATCATAGTTCACTGCAACCTTGAATTCCTGGGCTCAAGTGATTTTCCTTCTTCAGCCTCTTGATTGGCTAGGACTACAGGCATGTGTCATCATGCCCGGTTAATTTTCTTTTTAATTTCATATAGCAACTGTTTTTCTTGTTTTCATATTTTCAACCAAGTTTAGGACTATACTGAAATGTTCTGTAAATCTTGAATATAATTACATTTAGAATTCTTTCTACAAAGATTAACTTTTCTAAGGTCTATCACACACTGCTTCATCTGTTTAACATCCTACCATGTGTAAGCCCTGTGCTAGGAGCACAGTGACAGGTGCACGAAGCAGATCTGCTGCTGCCAAGCATCTCACAGTCCTGCCCAAAAGCCTATGAGGGCTTCGATGTCGAAATGCTTCTGCTTGGATTTTAGCGACCCTTTGCCCCTGAGGGAGATATGATGCTATCTTGCCTGATTATTCTTTCCTTTTCCTCTTCCAGCTTTTGTTCCAGTCTCATTTCTTTAAGACTTTCTTAGTGTGCTGCAGAATACTATGTGCAACCCTACCTTCTTGTCTTGATACTTGTTGTACTTCTTCATCCTGTCAAGACTCAACATAAAGTCCACCTCCTTCATGCATCCTCTTTGCTCTGCTTACAAAATGTATCCAGAGTCCAATCAGCTCTACTACCTCCACTGCTTCCACCCTGGTTTAAGTGGCTATAATCACTTCCCAGGACTGTTTGAAAGAATCTTAAACCTCTCTCTCTGCTTCCACTCCTGTACCCCAAAGTCTATTCTCAACACACTAAAAACCTTCCAGACAGAAAGCCACAGCAAGTGCAAAGATCCTGAGGTAGGAACAAACTTTGCATAAAGAAGCAAGATCAGTGGGCTGAACCATAGTTCTCAGGGGTCATCAATGTCCCCTAGAGGGCATTTTGAAAATGTAACTGGGCAATTTTAGTTTTTTAATTGTTCCAATGATTGGAGGACCCTACTCGGAGGGTGAGGGACAGGAAAGACCATAGTTCATTTTTTTTTTTTTTTTTTTTTTTGAGACAATGTCTCGCTCTGTCTCCCAGGCTGGAGTGCAGTGGTGTGATTTCAGCTCACTACAACTTCTGCGTCCCAGTTCAAGTGATTCTCCTGCCTCAGGCTCCCAAGTAGCTGTGATTATAGGCATACACCATCACACTCAGCTGGTTTTGTTTTTGTTTTTTTTTGTGTTTTTAGTAGAGACAGAGTTTCACCATGTTGGCCAGGCTGGTCTTGTACTCCTGACCTCAGGTGATCCACCGGCCTCAGTCTCCCAAAATGCTGGGATTACAGGTCTGAGCCACTGCACCTGGCCCATATTTCATTTTGTTTGGAACTTTATCAAGAAATTTTCATCAGGCAATGGTTCCTTGAAGAAAAGGGAACCCGTGTGCATTGTTGGTGAGAATGTAAATTAATACAGCCATTATGAAAAGTAGTATGGAGTTTTTTTCAGAAAACCCAAAAATAAAATATGATCCAGCAATCCAGCTTCTGGGTACATATCCAAAGGAAATGAAATCAGTATGCCAAACAGATGTCTGTACTGCCATGTTCACTACAACAGTATTCACAATAGCCAAGATATGGAAACAACCTAAGTGCCCATCAACAGATGGTTGAATAAAGAATATATGACATGTATACACAAGGGAATACTATATAGTCTTTAAAAAGAAGGAAATACTGTCATTTGCAGTAACATGGATGAATCTGGGGGACATTATGCTAAGTGAAATTAGCCAGACACAGAAATACACATACTTCGTATTCTCCCTTATATGTGGAATCTAAAAAAGTTGAACTCACAGAACCAGAGAGTAGAACGGTGAGTACCAGGGGCTGGTGGATGGGGAAACGGAAGATGTTGATCAAAGGGTACAAAATTTCGGTTGAACAGGAGAAATAAGCTTCCATGATCTATTGGACAGAATAGTGACTATAATAAACAATAATGCATTGTATATTTCAAAATTATAAAAAAGAGAAATGTTTACCATTTTGGGAAAAAAAATATCACAGCACTGACAGAAATGCAGTTCTGTGTATCTGAATAGCCCCAACAATATGCATCTATCAATCAGCATTTGGAGCTGTTGCTTTCACTATGATTTTTCATTATAGGTACAAAGCTTCTAACTGCCTCATTATGTCTTTAGGTGTAGCTGTGTCCTAGAATTTCCATATTAAAATATGTATTAATTTATTATAAATTATTGCCTTTTTTCTTTTATGTTATTTGGGGGCATTATATTGATATATAAAAATACATACATAGGCAAGTTATTTGTACATTTCATTTCAGGATAATCAAAGGGCCATTAAAAGCATTTGTTATCAAAAGAGGATGTTGGAACGATTAGGGTTGAGATCCTCTGAAGTAGAGTAAGAGAGAAAAAGAGTCATGAGAAATGAGGTCTCTGTTTAAATGTCATCTCATCAGCTGGATTACCCCTGAATAAAATGGGACTCCTTCGCCATCATGCTATATTCCCCTTAACCTGCCTCTTCTTTATAGCATTATTACCATCTGACATTGTATATTTATATTGCTATTTGTTTATTTTCTGTCTCCTGACCTACCCCACTGCCCAATTAGAATGTCAGAACAGTGATCTGCACACATTACTCACTTAGTAAACATTTGTTGAATGAATGAAAGGACAAAGGTACTGAGGCATGACTGACCAGAATACTTTTTGATCTTGGCACTCCCAAGAGAACTCTGTTTGGTGTCTTGTGGGAAAGTGGTAATACCCTAATTCTTCTATCCTAGTGGGCTGTGAGAGGATCCAGAGAAAAAGATGGGAATATAAATATTTGGAAAAGGATGACCTCTGACTTTAATTATAATGGTATTCAGTAGAAATATTAATGGTAATTGATTACTTTTTCTAAACGTATTTATTTGTTCTTTTTCTTTTTCTTTCTTTCATTCTAAGATAGATTGAAAAATCTCAGAAGACAGTTATCAAAAGTGGCCTTTTGTCCCCAAATATTTCTGTGACCTTGACCAGCCATTCAGGTGATCAGAAATCCTGCAGGATTAAGAAATTAGAGTCCAGATCAAATTTTGCTGGACAGCTAGTTCCTGCTCTGTGAGGAATTCATTCAGCTGTCAGGAGAGTTTATTAACAAATTCAGGTTTTCCTTATGATCTTAGGATGACAGTAACAACCATGAAATAGTTACAGTAAATGCTACCCTATTTATTGAGCAATTGTTATGTACCATGAACTACGCTGTTCACACAACCACTCTACAAAGTAGCTGTTATTATCATCCCCATTTTCAAGGGAGCAAATTGAGACCCAGATAGGTTACTTCATTTGTTCAAGATCACAAAGGTGGTAAGAGACAGAGACCATGATTTTTCTATGACACTTTGCTATCAGTGGAAAGGGGAAGAGCAAATTATAAAGCTGTCCTACCTCCAACCCCTCTGCGAGTTTAGATCTTGAATGGAGACTGATATCCAATCTGACACCTCTAAAAAGACACTCTGCATGGTCCACCCTACAGAAATATAAGCAAACTTTATAACCACCAATGTTGGCCACGGATATCCATGTGCTCAAAACCAAATATCCTCCCCCAAATGTCTGTCCTACCTGTCTGTCTTATAACAAGGAAACAAAAAGAGTTGAGAAGACTGACTTCTCTGCATGGGTACTTCCTAAACAACTGTGCATTGTCTTCTGCTCCTAGGTTCTTCAAGCAAATGGATTTTGGTTGTTTTTTGGTTTTTTGTTTTTGTTTTTGTTTTTTTTTATTTTACTTTAGGTTCTGGGGTACATGTGCAGGTCATGCAGGGTTGCTGCATAAGTTTATACTATATTCGGCATTTCTCCCCATGTTATCCCTCCCCACCCTTCCCACCCCCTGCTGTCCCTCCCCTAGCCCCTGCCCAACTGCCCCCAGTGTGTGATGCTCCTCTCCCTGAGTCCGTGTGCTCTAATTGTTCAACACCTGCCTATGAATGAGAATATGCGCTGTTTAGTTTTCTGTTCTTGTGTCAGTTTGCTGAGAATGATGGTTTCCAGAATCATCAAAGTCCCTACAAAGGACGTGAATTCATTGCTTTTTATGGCTGTGTAGTATTCCATCATGTATATGTGCCACATTTTCTTTCTCCAGTCTATCATTGATGGGCATTGGGTTGGTTCCAGGTCTTTGCTATTGTAAACAGTGCCACTATGAAAATACATGTGTATGTGTCTTTATAGTAGAACGATTTATAGTTCTTTGGGTATATACCCAGTAATGGATTGCTGAGTCAAATGGAATTTCAATTTCTAGATCCCTGAGAAATCGCCACACTGTCTTCCACAATGGTTGAACTAATTTACACTCCCACCAACTGTGTAATAGTGTTCCTGTTTCTCCACATCCTCTCCAGCATCTGTTGTCTCCAGATTTTTTAACGATTGCCATTCTAACTGGTGTGAGATGGTATCTCAAAGTGGTTTTGATTTGCATTTCTCTAATGATCAGTGATGATGAGCGTTTTTTCGTATGTTTGTTGGCCTCATATATGTCTTATTTTGAAAAGTGTCTGTTCATATCCTTTGCCCACTTTTGAATAGGGTTGTTTTTTTCTTGTATACCTGTTTTAGTTCTTTGTAGATTCTGGATATTAGCCCTTTGTCAGATGGGTAGACTGCAAAGACTTTTTTCCCATTCTGTTGGTTGCCGGTTCACTCTAATGATGATGTTGGTTGTTTTTAAATGTAACTTTCTGCTGTGTGTCACAGTTATTTGTATCAGGTTGGTGCAAAAGTAATAGCAGTTTTTGTCATTAAAAGTAGTGGCAAAAACTATAATTACTTTTGCATCAACCTAATGTATACATATCCTATATCCCTACTAAGTTGAAGCTCCTAAAGGACATAGATCAAGTCTTAGTCATCTTCTATCCTCCTCAGCAAACTTTGACCTTCAAACCAGACTCGTTATCGCATACCCAATGGAGCTTTATACATCCTACTAGACAGTCCCTAGTGTCCGAAATGGTGCCTGGCATGCAATAGGCACTCATTGCATACTTGTGTGCTTACTGTATCTTGGTCCTCTTTGCAGCAAAACATTAAACCTTTCACTTTGTTTTGGTCCTTATTCGCTCATTCATTCATTCATTCATTCTTTTTTTTTGAGACGAAGTCCCACTCTTTCACCCAGACTGGAGTGCAATGGTGAATCTCAGCTCACTGCCCCCTCTGACTCCCGGGTTCAAGCGATTCTCTTGCCTCAGCCTCCCAAGTAACTGGGATTACAGGCAACCACCACAACGCACAGCTAATTTTTTTTTTGTATTTTTAGTAGAGACAGGGTTTTTCAGTGTTGGCCAGGGTGGTCTCAAACTCCTGACCTCAGGTGATCCACCTGCCTTGGCCTCCCAAAGTGCTGGGATTACAGGCATTAGCCACCGCACCTGGCCCATTCATTCTTTTATACAACTATCTTCTCCTTTGGAGTTCAGAGAGAGTAGGAATTTCTCTTTCTCAGTTTTCTCCAGTCTCATTCTTGTAGTCTGAGCTCTGTGTATGCGCAGATCCACTCCTGAGCATTATCAGTGTTTCCTGTGAATGAAAGCCCTCTCCCAAAGGGTGGAACCTCCAGGTGGGGACAGCAATGATACCTGACGTTTGAATTGCTATTATCAGTTTTCTAAGTACTTTTTTACACCTCTTGTTTGCACATCACGATGTTCCTATGAATTACGCAGATATTACAAGAATTCTCATTTTACAGATGAGCAAACAATCTTGGGGAATTTAAATAATTTCTCCAAGGTTGCAGAGCAAGGTAAGTGGCAAAGCTGAGATTCAAGTCTGGGATTTTTGGTTGTATAGTTCAGAAGGTGCTTTTCCTGAGACATGTTGGGGAACAGAAACAGAAGACCCTGGGGATAATTTTGCCTCTGCATGCAAATCCAGCTTGCCACCCTCCGTTACTTCACAGGAATGGATAAATAAGAAGAACAGTTTTACTCTTCATTAGACCTCTGTTAGGCAGTGTCCAGTTTGTTTATTAGCTATAATTAGGAAACTGTTTCAAAGCTCCCATGTCGAGATGTGCTTATATTCTCACCGTGAATCTCACCTGTGAGACCAGCCTATCTGGACCACAATCCAGTCTGAGAGCCATTACACTGGAACAGACACAAAGGGGCATGTGGCGTTTGCTAAATGCCAAACCCAGGCTTTCTCAGACACCCACTCCTTCCATTCTATGCTTCTTCTTCTTTTTTTTTTTTTCTGTTTGAAAATGGCCGATACTATCAACACTCTGAAGTTCATTCCTATTCACTCTTGTTGGCAGTGTGTGCTAAATTCAGCCTGTGTTAATCAAAGTAGGTGCCAGTCACAACTAAACTGACTTTGTTCCAGCTCACCTCAACACACCTTCAAAGAAGTCCCTGTGAAAAGTTGAGCATCAAAATCCTTCTTCCTGAAAGAAATTTTTAAAAATCTAAAGAAATGGAAGGATATTCTGTGTTCATGAATTGGAAGACTTAATATGAAGATGGCAATACTACCCTAAGTGATCAACAGATACAATGCAATCCCTGTCAAAATCCTAACAGCCTTTTTTAAAGAACTGGAAAAGCTAATCTTAAAATTTATATGGAATTTCAAGGAACCCTGAATAATTAAAGAAAAATTCTGGAAAAAAATTGAAGGACTCACATTCAACAATTTTGAAATGTACTACAAAGGTACAATACTCAAGACCATGTGGGACTGGCATAAGCGTAGACATACAAATCAATAAAATATTTTTAAGTTTTACATCTAATAAGTCTAGTATTTATAATTTATAAACAACAAACCACTATAAAAATGGACATGGGTGTTTTTTTTCCAGTTCTGTGAAGAAGGTCAATGGTAGCTTGATGGGGATAGCACTGAATCTATAAATTACTTTGGGCAGTATGGCCATTTTCACGATATTCATTCTTCCTAACCATGAGCATGGAATGTTTCTCCATCTGTTTGTGTCCTCTCTTATTTCCTTGAGCAGTGGTTTGTAGTTCTCCTCGAAGAGGTCCTTTGTTAGTTGTATTCCTAAGTATTTTATTCTATTTGTGGCAATTGTGAATGGGAGTTCACTCATGATTTGGCTCTCTGTTTGTCTGTTATTGGTGTATAGGAATGCTTGTGATTTTTGCACATTGATTTTGTATCCTGAGACTTTGCTGAAGTTGCTTGTCGTCTTATGGAGACTCTGGGCTGAGACGATGGGGTCTTCTAAATATACAATTATGTTGTCTGCAAATAGAGACAATTTGACTTCCTCTTTTCCTAATTGAATACCCTTTATTTCTTTTTGTTGCCTGATTGCTCTGGCTAGAACTTCCAATACTATGTTGAATAGGAATGGTGAGAGAGGGCATCCTTGTCTTGTGCCAGATTTCAAAAGGGAATGCTTCTAGTTTTTGCCCATTTAGTATGATATTGGCTGTGGGTTTGTCATAAATAGGTTTTATTATTTTGAGATACGTTGCATCGATACCTAGTTTATTGGGAGTTTTTAGCATAAAAGGCTGTTGAATTTTGTTGAAGGCCTTCTCTGCATCTATTGAGATGATCTTACATTTTTTGTCTTTGGTTCTGTTTATGTGATGGATTATGTTTATAGAGTTGCGTATGTTGAACCAGCCTTGCATCCCCGGGATGAAGCCTACTTGATCATGATGGATAAGCTTTTTGACATGCTATTACATTTGGTTTGCCAGTATTTTATTGAAGAGTTTTGCATCTGTGTTCATCATGGATATTGGCCTGAAGTTTTCTTTTTTAGTTGCGTCTCTGCCAGGTTTTCTCTTAAAATGTTGTTCTCTTAAAATGAGTTAAGGAGGATTCCCTCTTTTTGGATTGTTTGGAATAGTTTCAGAAGGAATGGTACCAGCTCCTCTTTGTACATCTGGTAGAATTCGGCTGTGAACCCATCTGGACTTGGACTTTTTTTGGTTGGTAAGCTATTAATTGCTGCCTGAACTTCAGACATTGTTATTGGTCTACTCAGGAATACAACTTCTTCCTGGTTTAGTCTTGGGTGGGTGTAAGTGTCCAGGAATGTATCCATTTCTTCTAGATTTACTGGTTTATGTGCATAGAGTTGTTTGTAGTAATCTCTGATGGTAGTTTGTATTTCTGTGGAATTGGTGGTGATATCCCCTTTATCATTTTTTATTGCATCTATTCAATTCTTCTCTCTTTTTTTAATTAGTCTGGCTAATAGTCTGTCTATTTTGTTAATATTTTCAAAAAACCAGCTCCTGGATTTATTGATTTTTTGAAGGGTTTTTTGTGTCTCTATCTCCTTCAGTTCTACTCTGATCTTAGTTATTTCTTGTCTTCTGCTAGCTTTTGAATTTGTTTGATCTTACTCCTCTAGCTCTTTCAATTTTGCTGATAGGGTGTTGATTTTAGATCTTTCCTTGCTTCTCATGTAGACATTTAGTGCTATAAATTTCCCTCTAGACACTGCTTTAAATGTGTCCCAGAGATGCTGGTACATTGTGTCTTTGTTCTCATTGGTTTCGAAGAACATCTTTATTTCTGCCTTCATTTCGTTGTTTATCCAGTTGTCATTCAGGAGCAGGTTGTTCAGTTTCCATGTAGTTGTGCAGTTTTGAGTCAGTTTCTTAATCCTGAGTTCTAATTTGATTACACTGTGGTCTAAGAGACTGTTTGTTATGATTTCCATTCTTTTGAATTTGCTGAAGAATGATTTTTAGTTCCAATTATGTGGTCAGTTTTAGAGTAAGTGCAATGTGGTGCTGAGAAGAATGTATATATTCTGTGGATTTAGGGTGGAGAGTTCTGTAGATGTCTATTAGGTACACTTGGTCCAGATCTGCATTCAAGTCCTGTATATCCTTGTTGATTTTCTGTCTGGTTGATCCATCTAATATTGACATTGGAGTGTTAAAGTCTCCCACTATTATTTTGTGGGAGTCTAAGTCTCTTTGTAGGTCATTAAGAACTTGCTTTATGTATCTGGAGGCTCCTGTATTGGGTGC
>PVKV010009072.1:47383-83634 GCA_004027835.1 Alouatta palliata
TTTTTTTTTTTTTTTTTTTTTTTTTTTTTTTTTTTTTTTTTTTTTTTTTTTTTTTTTTTTTTTTTTTTTGCTTTCCATTTGCTTGATAAATCTTCTTCCATCCCTTTATTTTGAGTTTGTGTGTGTCTTTAAACGAGAGATGAGTCTCCTGAATACCGTACACCAATGGGTCTTGACTTTTTATCCAATTTGCTATTCGTGTCTTTTGATTAGGGCAGTTAGGCCATTTACATGTGCTAATTTGATCCCGCCATTTTGTTACTGGCTGGTTGTTTTGCCCATTAGTTGATGCAGTTTCTTCATTGTGTCATTGGTCTTTGCCATTTGATATGTTTTTGCAGTGGTTGGTACTGGTTATTTCTTTCCATGTTTAGTGCTTCCTTCAGGAGCTCTTGTAAGGCAGGCCTGGTGGTGACAAAATCTCTCAGCAGTTGCTTGTCCATAAGGGATTTTATTTTGTTCTTCACTTATGAAGCTTAGTTTGACTGGTTATAAAATTCTGGGTTGAAAGTTCTTTTCTTTAAGGATGTTGAATATTGGCCCCCACTCTCTTTTGGCTTGTAGGGTTTCTGCCAAGAGATCCACTGTGAGTCTGATGGATTTCCCTTTGTGGGTAACCTGACCTTTCTCTCTTGCTGCCCTTAGCATTTTTTTCTTCT
Organism: Alouatta palliata; assembly: GCA_004027835.1. Lineage (NCBI taxonomy): Eukaryota > Metazoa > Chordata > Mammalia > Primates > Atelidae > Alouatta > Alouatta palliata. The sequence continues at coordinate 48,043 of PVKV010009072.1, forward strand.
TTTCAGCCCTGGTGAATCTGATGATTGTGTGCCTTGGGGTTGCTCTTCTTGAGGAATATCTTTGTGGTGTTCTCCATATTTCCTGGATTTGAATGTTGGCTTGTCTTGCTAGGTTGGGGAAGTTCTCCTGGATAATATCCTGAAGAGGGTTTTCCAGCTTGGATTCATTCTCCCCGTCACATTCAGGTACACCGATCAAGCGTAGATTAGATCTTTTCACATAATCCCATATTTCTTGGAGGCTTTGTTCATTTCTTTTCACTCTTTTTTCTCTAATTTTGCCTTCTCATTTTATTTCATTGAGTTGATCTTCAATCTGATATCCTTTCTTCTGCTTGATCGATTCAGCTATTGAAACTTGTGCATGCTTTGCAAAGTTCTTGTGCTGTGTTTTTCAGTTCCATCAAGTCGTTTATGTTCTTCTCTAAGCTAGTTATTCTTGTTAGCATTTCGTCTAACCTTTTTTCAATATTTTTAGTTTCTTTGCATTGGGTTAGAAAATGTTCCTTTAGCTCAGAGAAGTTTGTTATTACTCACCATCTGAAGCCTGCTTCTGTCAATTCGTCAAACTCATTCTCCATCCTGTTTTGTTCCCTTGCTGGTGAGGAGTTGTGATCCCTTGGAGGAGGAGTTAATATGGAACCAAAAGGAGCCTGCATAGCCAAGACAATCCTAAGGAAAAGAACAAAGCTGGAGGCATCATGCTACCTGACTTCAAACTATACTACAAGGCAACAGTAATCGAAACAGCATGTTACTGGTACCAAAACAGAGATATAGACCAAAGGAACAGAACAGAGGCCTCAGAAGTAACACCGCACATCTACAACCATCTGGTCTTTGACAAACCTGACAAAAACAAGCAATGGGGAAAGGATTCCCTATTTAATAAATGATGTTGGGAAAACTGGCTAGCCATGTGCAGAAAGCTGAAACTGGATCCCTGCCTTTCACCTTACACAAAAATTAACTCCAGATGGATCAAAGAATTAAACATAAGACCTAACACCATAAAAACTCTAGAAGAAAACCTAGGTGGCAATACCATTCAGGACATAAGCATAGGCAAGGACTTCATGACAAAACACCAAAAGCAATGGCAACAAAAGCCAAAATAGACAAATGGGATCTAATTAAACTTAAGAGCTTCTGCACAGTAAAAGAAACAATCATTAGAGTGAACCAGCAACCAACAGAATGGGAAAAAGTTTTTGCAAGCTACCCATCTAACAAAGGGCTAATATCCAGAATCTACAAAGAACTAAAGCAGATTTACAAGAAAAAAAACAAACCACCCCATCCAAAATTAGGCAAAGGATATGAACAGACACTTTACAAAAGAAGACATACATGAGGCCAACAAACATATGGAAAAATGCTCATCATCACTGGTCATTAGAGAAATGCAAATCAAAACTACATTGAGATACCATCACACACCAGTTAGAATGGCGATCATTAAAAATTCTGGAGACAACAGATGCTGGAGAGGATGTGGAGAAATAGGAACACTTTTACACTGTTGGTGGGAGTGTAAATTAGTTCAACCATTGTGGAAGACAGTGTGGCGATTCCTCAAAGATCTAGAAATAGAAATACCATTTGACCCAGCAATCCCATTACTGGGTATATACCCAAGGATTATAAATAGTTCTATTATAAAGACACAAGCTCATGTATGTTCATTGCAATACTGTTTACAATAGCAAAGACCTGGTACCAACCAAAATGCCCATCAAGGATAGACCAGATAAAGAAAATGTGGAACATATACACTATGGAATACTATGCAGCCATAAAAAGCAATGAGTTTGTGTCCTTTGTAGGGACATGGATGAATCTAGAAACCATCATTCTCAGCAAACTGACACAAGAACAGAAAACCAAACACTGCATGTTCTCATTCATAGGTAGGTGTTGAACAATGAGAACACATGGACACAGGGAGGGGAACATCACACATGGGGTCTGTTGGGGGGTTAGGGGGTTAGGGGAGGGATAGCAGGGGGTAGGGAGCTTGGTGTGGGATAACATTGGAAGAAATGCCTGAGGTAGGTGATGGGGTTGATGGAGGCAGCAAACCACCATGACAGGTGTATACCTATGCAACAATACTGCAAGATCTGCAAATGTACTCCAGAACTTAAAGTATCATAAAAATAAAGGAAAGAAGACTGGAAAAAAATGGACAAAGAACCTGATAGACATTTCTCTGAAGAAGATATATAAATGGTCAGCAAGTACATGAAAAATACACAACATCATTAGTCACTAAGAAAATGTAAATCAAAACCAGCACTTCACAACCTCTAGGGTAGCTATAATTTTTTAAAAAGGAAAATAAGTGTTGGCAAGGTTGTGGAGGATAGGGAACCCCAATGCATTGCTGATGGAAATGTAAATGGTGCAGTCACTATGGAAATCAGTTTGGAGGTTCCTCTAAAATTTAAACATGGAATTCCTATGGGACCCAGCAATTCTACTTCTCGGTATAGACCCTAAAGTATTGAAAACAGGTATTCAAACATATCAAACATACCTGTACACAAATGTTTATAGCAGCACTATTCACAATAGCCAAAAGGTAGAAACAATCCAAATGCCCATTTACTGTTGAACAGATAAACAAAATACATTGTATCCATCCAATGAAATGTTACTCAGCGAATAAAAGGAATGAAGTATTGATAGATGGTACAACATGGATGAACCTCTAAAACGTGCCATTATGAAAGAAGCCAGATACAAAAGGTCACATATTGTATGATTCTATTTAAATGAAATATCCGAAATAGACTTATCTTAGAGATGGAAAGCATATAAGTGTTTGTCAGGAGCTAGGGACGGGAGGGGAAGGGATATAGAATGTGACTACTTAATGTATATAGGGTTTTCTTTGGGGGTAATGAACTGTTTTGGGGCAACATAGAAGTGGTGATTGTACATCATCGTGAATGTACTAAATGCCACTGAACTATACACTTTAAAATGGTTAATTCTATTTTGTGTGAATTTTGCCCTAAAAAAGTCCTACTCCCAGCTTTATGCAACACTGTCACCAAGAGGGCCTCTCTCCAAGCACCAAGCAACCTGGTGGTCCAGAGGGGTCGCATGAATAGCTCTGCTTTCTTGGCCTTTCATATTTTGTTAATGGGCTTAGCAGATTCTTCGTGATCTGAGTTTCTAGCCAGCAGGTATCTTTGATTCAGGGACTGAATTCAATCATCACTGCCCTGTGTGCATAAATGATGGCATAGAATCATCTAGATGGAACATGTCACACTCAGTGCATATGTGTCTCTCCCAGACTCACATATCACAGGTACCTGTGAGTAGCACAGCAAAGTCCCCAACCTGTTCTTCTGAAAACAGCTTTCAGGCTTTGATGTTGCCTTTCAGAAGACTCACTTTGCTACCTACTTTGGAGTTCGTGGGCTTGGGGAGTGTGTTCCCTTTTTTGGAATCAGAGTAGAAAACATTCTGTCCTCAACTACAAGGTCTCAGTTGAGCCTTCTTATATCGGTGGAATCAGAGGTTCATAAATTATCCTAATGTGTTGAAAATGAAAAATTGGATCTCAGTTTCAGTGAAGAATAATGTTTATTACATACTAAAGAGCACTAAAAGAGATGGCAGCTAATACTGAAGTTGTATGAACATGTGCATCATTAAAAATTGTAATTAAGCCAACTCCCTGAGGACCAATAATGAAACCTAGTGAGGTCGTTTGCGGGAGGATTGGGTTACAATTTCACGTTGCGAAGAGATCTGTGGCAGCAGCCAAAACACTGGTGTTGACCAAGACTCTTGGAGCAGGAAGAGCCGAGAGACCCAGTGATAGAGGGACTCACTTGTCTCCACCTAGGAGTTGGTAAGAGTGACAAAGTGGCACAGATAAAAATGATAGGAAATTCTCAGGAAGTTACTGAAAGGAAGTGCAAATGTGCTTGGGATCTCAGAAGTAATTTTCAAGGAACACAAAACAAATGGTAATGCTGACTGTTATTTTACTGTAAACAAAATTTTCATGGAGTGTTTACCATGTGCAAGCACCATGTGGGACTCTTTATGGGAATTATCTAGCTTAATTTTCAAACCCCTGACAGGTAAGTGTTGGCATTAGCTCAAATTTACAGATGCAGAAACTGAGACTCTGAAAAAGAATATGCCGCCTGCTCATGGCTATGCCACTCATAAATTATAGACCCAGGAATCAAATCCGGGATTGCTGACTCCAGGACAGACAAGTAGGGACTTGTTTTAAGATCTTACTAAGGGCCTTTCTAGGGATGAGTAGGGGGGAAAGGGTGGGAAATCAAGCTTTATTGATAACATAATTTGCGTCATTTAATCCTCACAACATCCCTGATGAAGTGAGCACTACAGCTTCCACTTGATTCCCACTTGAGGAAACTATTGAGTCCATCAGTGGCCAATTCTTGTGACGAGGGTTGTTCCTAAGGATGAAATTTTTTAAAAACCTTAAGAAGAAACTTTAAGGCACTTCCATAGACCTCCATAGAATGGTTTCAGGCATAACCCTAGACCCAGGGTTTCCATTGACCTTGCCTTTGTTAATCTCCTGGTTTGTGCACATGTGCACATGATGCTCAAGGCATAACACATTAGTGGGTCTGAGGCTCCATTATCAAGGCCCCACTACCCTCCAAGTGTGCATGGAGGGATACATTGTGCTCACTGGCCCTTTCTGGAAGAGTTTCTGTTTTGTTTGCCTTTTTGTTGGGATCAAACAGACTGCTGGAAAATTATCAGCTGCTGAGAGGTAAGGACTGGGATCAGAGTGGAGAAGTTCCTGAAACTGGAGATGGGGAATAATAAAGATCTGGGTGGTGGGTTCATGGAAATGACCACGTTCATTCCTCCTTTATTCTTAGCCACAATCCAAATTGCCATGGGAAATGCCATCAACTGCCCTGCTTCCTGTGGTCTGGCTGTGCAGTGAGTGAGAAGGAAAACCCTGTTTGTAGTTACCTGACATAATCATAAAAAGAAAAAAGACCACAGCTGCAGTAGCAGCCAACATAACTGAGCAGCACACTCTTTATTTCATGTACTTACTTGCTTGGGCATGATCTGATTCAATCCTCACAGCAGCTCTATGCACCAGGTACTATTACCCCTGGATTTAACCTGCCCCATTTGTACTGATAATGCACCTGTGGCCCAGAGAAGTCAAGTGACCTGCCTTAGGCCACAGAGCTAGTAAGTGATAGAGCCAGGATTCAAATGCAACCTGCTACTTCTGAACCAATGCTCTGAATCTGACGCTCTCCTGTCCCATGGAGAATGCAGGAATCAAACTGGGTTCCCTGCTGCCATTTTGTAATTACCCTCTACCCCTTTGGGGATCTTCTTCAGGCTCAAAGCCCTAAGACATTGCTCTGAGTGGGGTCAGAGGACAGAATTCAGAGATGCAGAGAGACAGATGCTGATGTGGGTGGGAGAGGCTGGGGTGGGGAATCTGGGTAGTTACACAGTTTAAGCTGAAAATTGCCAGCTTCACAACTGCATCAGTAAGTGGAGTTGGGGAGAATGAAAAGGATGAATTAAATAAAATTGTTATTCATCTTCCTTATTTTTTTTTCACTTCTGCCTTAAGAGAGCAATTAAAGAAACAAATGGTTTGTGGAGATTAGCTGACTGGTAGCTTTGCATATTAATATAATGGCACTTGGCTGTGTCAGGCTGACTTTCTATTTTGAGGTATTGCTGTCCTTTCAGGCTGAAGAACTGATTTCAGAGAATTAGGCCCCTGCAGATTAAAAATGAAATAAAATCAGTCTGCACTCTGTCTCCATCCTGCTTGCGGCCCCACTAAGACTGTCTGCAGAAAGCAAAAAGGATGTGAACAGGCTGTGTACCCTTCTGCCAACAGTCATTACAGTGCAACGGGTCCAGGGGAAGTGAGGCCTGAGGCCAGGCAATGGTGGGTGTGGGTGTCATCACTTCTCAGGAAGGGCTCCACATTTGCAAGACACTGCAGATACAGAGGTCAATGCTGGATCACTTCTCTTGGACGAGTGTCTCACCTAGTAGGGAAGAAGGCCACATGATACATACTATAATTTTTTCTGGTACGGAGGCATCAGGAGTTGACATGTGGCTCAGTCTAGAAGAATGAATAAGAATTGGACAGGCAGACAGGCAGTAGGGAACATGGTTTATTTTTCGGAGCAGAAGATAATGGCTTCAGTATATGGCAATGTATAGTGGGCACTGTGATGGCCACAGTGACGCCACAGAAACCTGAGCGCTCCTTTGCTGCCTGCATGAGGATCAATCCGTTGGCAGTTTGGGTGTCTGTGGCTTAGTCCGTGAGCAAAATATCAGAATGGAAATTGAATCTTGCCTCACGCCCACTCTCATTCCACCTGCAGTCTTTTTCAGGGAGTAGTTTAAAAAGGGGTTAAGTACAAGAACTTTTGAGCCAAGCTGATCTGCCACTGCCGGGATGTGGGACTGTGGACAACTCCTCTCTGAACCTGAGCTGATTCAGTTTCCTCAGGTGAAAAGTAGAAATAAATAACAGTATCTTCCTCACAGGTCTGTTGTGAGGATTGACAGATCCTGCTCATAGAACCCAGATATCAGCTGCTGAAGTCTTTTTATCTTTAAGACCTAGATAACATTGACTCAAACTCCTATTTCCCCTCCCCAAGATGTCTGCAAATTTATTTGGGGTTTTCAATTATATGGTCACCTCTGTCTCTAGCTTTTTCTCACCTGTGAGTTCTTGTTCTCATAGTACAAACCATTTACAATTTTGTAGCTCTAAACTTAAAATTCAAACCCTTTCTTTGATTTTGACAACAGCAACAACAACACTACTACCCCCAACATATTAATAACAAAAGCAAAAATTCACAAAGCCTCTATGTGCACAGCATACTTTTATTGAAGGCTTGGGGAAGTAGAGGAAGTTGTTCCAGCATAGTAAACAACTTGAAATTGAAAATGTTCTTCAAAGTCCTTTGGCCATGCCTCCAAGTTGTTCAATTTGCCTTTCTCAGCCCTCTTCTCTGCTCCCTCTCTCAGAAACAAAGGAACCCAATTTTTTTCCACTTTACCATACAGAGCAATTCAACTGTCTTTAGCCCTTAACCCTCAAGCTTAGCATTGGGCTTTTCTTTCAATAAGCAAGGGTCTGGCTGAGGCTTGAAAACGTCTTCTTAAAAGAATTTAATTAAGTTTTTAGATAAATTGCCATCCACCTCCTTGTTTTTATGATATGGAAGGTGATTTTTTCCCCCTCATTACACTCATAAAGCATATCACAAAAAAACTCATCCATACTAAGCACACATAAAATAATAGCTGTTGTTATTATAATAATTTTGATACTTTGTTCTGATTTGGGCATAAATTAATAAATGTATTATACCTATATTAGTATAGGAGTTAAAAGAGATTATCTCTAGTAAGGCCTTAGAGATCTTGTGTTTCTCAACATTTGTGGTTTGGAATACTATATTCACAGGCTGTTTATAGATCATCCAAGAGATAATGGTTCCTTGCTTAAATTTATTAGAGACATACTACATACTATATCCTACCCTTAGGAATGTAAAATTTACATTAGACTATTAAAGGTTTTGATAAGTCCTGCAAAAAGATTATCTATTTAACTTTGTTCAGCTGTGTGTTCTCGAGTCAAATTTGACCAAAGAAACAAATATTGCAATTAGTATTTCATGAAATTTACTTTGTCCTGTGTTAACCTGGTTCCAACCCATCATTTTACAAATGACTAAAATAAGATGCAAAGAGGGGAAGGACTGGAACCAAAAGGCACCCAGCTAGCTGGTAGTTTCTGAGTCTGATGTAGCAAGTGGAATGGAGACTGTGAAGAGTGTCAGGGAAGATATAAGAAAGCCAGCAGTCTTTTCATACCATTCACCTCTCTCTGATACAGGCCGAAAGTCTTTATTGAAAAAGAATCAACTGAAAGTGTCATGTCTATACTCCCTGTCTACCTTTCTTTATCTCCTCCAATCCAAACTAATCAGGCTTCAAATCCTACTGCTTAACTAAAACTGCTCTTATTGAAATCACTAGTGCCCTCCATGTTAAATATCTGATGGTCACTTCCCTGTCTTCATCTTATATGACCTTTTGCCAACATGTGATACAGTTGAACATTTCCTCTTTCTTGAAAGTCTTTCCTGATTTCTTATGACACTGGAGTCTTCTGGTTTTGCAACAACTCCCCTTGCTAGAGTTTTTTGTTGCTCTTTATTTTGGTGGTTATTGTTTGTTTTTTAGTGACTTTTCTGAACAAATATTTGAAGTCTTTAATTATTTGTCATGTGTGGCCCCTGAAGTCTCTCTTTGCATTAGCCTGGTGGTCAGCTAATGATTGTGCAGAGATTGTTTTAAATGTGTAGAAACAACACATCTTCCACTCTTTGTTGAGGGGCTGTGTGTACATGTCAGTACATGCCTTCAACACTCTGTCAACTTTGTCTTAGTCTTCATGTCCTGTTCACACAAACCTTCAAGCTCAGCCAGAGGTGAGACATTAGGGCCTTCCCAGGCCTTTCCTGAGTATGTGCACAATTTTGTGCATCTTCACAGACCTACACATGCATATGGCCTTCTAGATTCTCAGGAATATGTCAAAGCCCCTTGTAGACATCTCATTTCCCAACTGTTCCATTTAAGCTTTTTGGCTACTCAAACTTTTTTTTTTCCCCAAACTTTATTCACTGACTGAGGAAGCTGTTTTGTCAGGCAATTGCTGCTGATTGTTTTTGACAAAGGCCTATGGAGAAAAGGCTGTTTGCATTGGGCAAACATGAGTCCAGCTGGTGCTTTCTTTAATCTGTATCTTGAATCCCACTACTTCTCACCACTCCAACCATCATCACTCTGATCCAAGCCACCGTCATCTTCTACCTGATTACTGTCATAATCTTCTAACTATTCCCCCTTGATTCCATTCTTATCCTTCCATAATCAATTTTCTCCATAGCAGATCACTTAAAAAATGCCCTTCAAATGAAGTTATGCCACTGCTTAAACCCTTTAGTGGCTTTCCTTTGGAGGAAATCCAAGCTCCTTCCCATGGTGTCCCAGGCCTGGCATGATGTGGCTCGTGCCTGCACACTACCTTCAACTTGTACTTTTCCTCTGTTGCACCTTGAGCTAACAACTGTTGGTTTCTTTCCATTGCTTGAACACATCAAGCTCTTTCCTACCACAGAGGCTTCATGCTAAGGTTACTGGCTCATCACAGCTCTCCTAGAACTTTCTTAGTGTTAGCACTAAAAGTCCTATGTCTCAGGAATCCCTTTGTCCTGGGCAGACTGGGACAATTGGTCACCATACTTTATACATATGGCGAATTCTAGTTAGAATGCTGTTCTCTCTATTCTTTACCTAGATATATCTTACTTATCCCTAAATCTCAGCTTAAATATTTCTCCTTTGGAGAAGTCTTCCCTGACCACACAATTAGCAGCAGAGCATCCCTGTTTTTCTCTCCCATGATTGTGTACTTTTCTCCTTTGCACAACTTACTATAATTTGTGAATTTTGTATTTATTGCTTTGTTCACTTTTTCCTTGTCTCCTCCACTAGACTGTAAACTCCATGGGAGTCTTATTCACTCATATGTTCCCATCATCTTGCACAATATGTAGCAGATATAGGAGTTTATTAAATACTTCTTAAATGAATGAATGGATAGATAGGTGAATGTGACACTAATATTGATTGATCTACAACTCTTAAAAATCCAAAGAACTCAGCAAGTTCAGTCGCAAACTGCTTATGACACAACTCTGATCTGAGCAGAAACTAGCCTAGCCCATGCAGTGCCTTTGTGTGAATTAGAAAATGGTGCCTCTCAATTTGGGCAGAATCCTGAAGGAATGTGGCTTGGTCAGCAGGGCACAGGCTGCATTTCAGGCCCTTTTGCCTCACTCTCCAGCCATGTGGCCTTGTGCAGGTCATAGAGTGCACAACTGGAAGCCACGGCCCTGACTTTGAAGGAAAATCTGTAAGCAAGGTGAGAGGAAGAGTGAAAACGGAGAGCTACAAAGTTCCGGGAGATGCGGTGTCTGCTTCTGGTGGAAACTGGGGTTCTTTTGGAAATGATTTAAAAAAGCCATATGAGAAAAAGGAACAAAAAGTGACTGACTCAGTCATCTCAACTGATAACAGCAGTGAAGTGCCAAGAGTGTGTGCTCTGGTATCCTACATGCCTGATTTTCCATTCTGGCTCTGCCTTTTACTAGCTGTGAAATCTTAGAGGAGGAGGATCCAAGATGGCCAAGTAGGAACAGCTCTGGAGTACAGCTCCCAGCGAGAATAGTGCAGAGGGTGAGTGATCACTGCATTTCCAAACCAGTTTCCACCGCCCACAGACCAGGAGATCCCTGGGCCGAAAACGCCATGAGTTTTCATCATGGCGGTTTCAGCCGGTGCCGGGTCAGCGCACAGAAACTCACACAAGTCTGGACAGCCATTTCGACTGGTGCCTGGAACGCCTAGGAGACAGAGCCAGCCACTCAACTGGAAGGGAGGGGGCTGAGACAGGGAGCCAGGCGATCTGGCTTGGCGAGTACCACCCCTACAAAACAAGCAATCTAAAATGCTCTGGATGAGAGTTTTGCAGCAAGCGCAGCTGGACCCAGGATGGTCCAGTTCAGTGGGGGGAAGGGCATCCCCCACTATCGAGGCAGTCCGCCACTACCGAGGTAGTTCACACAGCAGCTGGGAAGAGCCTGCGGCAGCTCAGCAACACCTCTGCTGGCAGACTGTGACTAGACTACCTCCTTGCTGGGCAGGGCACCTATGAAAAAAGGCAGCAGCATGACAGGAACTTATAAATAAAGCCGACCTTCCAAGACAGAGCATCTGGGAAAACAGGTGGTTATGAGTTCAGCTGCAGCAGACCTAAAAGTACATGTGCAGCAGGTCTGCGTGGAACAATGCAGCTCCCAGCACAGCACCTGAGCTCCTATAAGGGACAGACTGTCTCCTCAAGCAGCTCCCAGACCCCCGTATACCCAGAGATACCTCATAAAGGAGAGCTCAGGCCGACACCTGGCAGGTGCCCTTCTGGGACAAGGATAGCAGAGGAAGAAACTGGCAGTAACCCTTGCTGTTTTGCAGCCCCAGCGGGTGATCCCCAGGCAAGCAGGATCTGGAGTGGACGACCAGTGGTCCTGCAGCAGAGGGGCCTGACTGTTAGAAGGAAAACTAAGAAACAGAAAGAAATAGCTTCAACGTCAACAATAAGGACATCCACTCAGAGACCCCATCCGTAAGTCACCAGCTACAAAGACCACAGGTAGATAAAGCCACTAAGATGGGAAGAAACCAGCGCAAGAAGGATGAAAACACCAAAAACCAGAATGCCTCTCCTCCTCCAAGGGATCACAACTCCTCACCAGCTAGGGATCAGAGATGGATGGAGAATGATGAACTGACAGAAACAGGCTTCAGAAGGTGAGTAATAACAAACTTCTCAGAGCTAAAAGAACTTGTGCTAACACAATGCAAAAAACTAAGAACCTAGAAAAAAAGGGTTAGATGAGATGCTAACTAGAATAAATAGCTTAGAGAAGAACATAAACGACTTGATGGAACTGAAAAACACAGCATGAGAACTTCGCGAAACCTACACAAGTTTCAATAGCCAAATTGACCAAGCAGAAGAAAGGATATCAGAGATTGAAGATCAACTCAATGAAATAAAATGAGAAGGCAAGAATAGAGAAAAAAGAGTGAAAAGAAATGAACAAAGCCTCCGAGAAATATGGGATTATGTAAAAAGACTTAATCTACATTTGATAGGTGTACCTGAATGTGATGGACAGAATGAATCCAAGCTGGAAAACACTCTTCAGGATATTATCCAGGAGAACTTCCCCAACCTAGCAAGGCAGGCCACAATTCAAGTCCAGGAAATACAGAGAACAGCACAAAGATATTCCTCAAGAAGAGCAACCCCAAGGCATATAATCATCAAATTCACCAGGGTTAAAATGAAGGAAAAGATGATTATCTCAATAGATGCAGAGAAGGCCTTTGACAAAATTCAACAGCCCTTCATGCTAAAAACTCTCAATAAACTAGGTATCAAAGGAACATATCTCAAAATAATAAAAGCTATTTACCACAAACCTACAGCCAATATCATACTGAATGGGCAAAAACTGGAAGCATTCCCTTTGATATGCAGTGCTAGACAAGGATGCCCTCTGTAACCACTCCTATTCAATATAATATTGGAAGTTCTAGCCAGAGCAATTAGGCAAGAAAAACATAAAGGGTATTCAATTAGGAAAAGAGGAAGTCAAATTATCTCTGTTTGCAAACGACATGATTGTATATTCAGAAGACCCTATCGTCTCAGCCCAAAATCTCCTGAATCTGATAAGCAACTTCAGCAAAGTCTCAGGATACAAAATCAATGTGCAGAAATCACAAGCATTTCTGTACACCAATAACAGACTGACAGAGAGCCAAATCATGAGCAAACTCCCATTCACAATTGCTACAAAGATAACAAAATACCTAGGAATACAACTAACAAGGAATGTAAAGGACCTCTTCAAGGAGAACTACAAACCACTGTTCAACGAGATAAGAGAGGACACAAACACATGGAGAAACATTCCATGTTCATGGTTAGGAAGAACCAATATTGTGAAAATGGCCATACTGCCGAAAGTAATGTATAGATTAAATACTATCCCCATCAAGCTACCAATGACCTTCTTCACAGAACTGGAAAAACCACCTTAAACTTCATATGGAACCAAAAGAGAGCCCACATAGCCAAGACAATCCTAAGCAAAAAGAACAAAGCCGGAGGCATCACACTACCTGACTTCAAACTATACTACAAAGCTACAGTAATCAAAACAGCATGGCACTGGTACCAAAACAGAGATACTGAGCAATGGAACAGAACAGAGGCCTTGGAGGCAATGCCACACATATACAACAATCTAATCTTTGGCAAACCTGACAAAAACAAGCAATGGGGAAAGGATTCCCTGTTTAATAAATGGTGTTGGGAAAACTGGCTAGCCATGTGCAGAAAGCTGAAACTGGACCCCATCCTGACACCTTACACTAAAATTAACTCCTTATGGATTCAAGACTTAAACACAAGACTTAACACCATAAAAACCCTAGAAGAAAATCTAGGCAAAACCATTCAGGACATAGGCATAGGCAAGGACTTCATGACTGAAATACCAAAAGCATTGGCAACAAAAGCCAAAATAGACAATGGCACCTAATTAAACTCCAGAGCTTCTGTACAGCAAAAGAAACAATCATTAGAGTGAACCAGCAACCAACAGAATGGGAAGAAATTTTTACAATATACCCATCTGACAAAGGGCTAATATCCAGAATCTACAAAGAACTAAAACAGATTTACAAGAAAAAAACAAACAAACCCATCTGAAAGTGGGAGAAGGATATGAACAGACACTTTTCAAAAGAAGACATATATGAGGCCAACAAACATATGAAAAAATGCTCATTATCACTGATTATTAGAAAAATGCAAATCAAAACCACATTGAGATACCACCTCATGCCAGTTTGAATGGCGATCATTAAAAAATCTGGAGACAACAGATGCTGGAGAGGATGTGGAGAAACAGGAACACTTTTACACTGTTGGTGGGAGTGTAAACTAGTTCAACCATTGTGGAAGACAGTTTGGCGCTTCCTCAGGGACCTAGAAATAGAAATTCCATTTGACCCAGCAATCCCATTACTGGGTATATACCCAGAGGATTATAAATTATTCTATTATAAAGACACAAGCTCACGTATGTTCATTGCGGCACTGTTTACAATAGCGAAGACCTGTAACCAACCCAAACGCCCATCAATGATAGACTGGAGAAGGAAAATATGGCACATATACACCATGGAATACTATGAAGCCATAAAAAGCGATGAGTTTGTGTCCTTTGTAGGGACATGGATGAATCTGGAAACCATCATTCTCAGCAAACTGACACAAGAACAGAAAATCAAACACCACATGCTCTCACTCATAGGTGGGTGTTGAACAATGAGAACATGTGGACACAGGGAGGGGAGCATCACACACTGGAGTCTGTTGAGGGGGTCAAGGGAGGGACAGCTGTTGGGTGGGGAGGTCAGGAATGGATAACATGGGGAGAAATGCCAGATGTAGGTGACGGGGGGATGGAGGCAGCAAACCACATTACCATGTGTGTACCTATGTAACAATCCTGCATGATCTGCATGTGTACCCCAGAACCTAAAGTGCAATAAAAATAAACTTTAGAGAAGTGCCTCTGTTTTCTCATATGTAAAATGGCCTATAAGATCATTGTGAATATTAAACAAAATAATGTATACAGTATATGCTTACTACAGTGTCATCTATATAGCAAGTCTTAGTCATTATTAATATTGATATATATTACTTATATAAAATATATAAAAGATTAGATTTCAAAGAAGTCAAAATGGGTTTCAAAGGTAGCTTTTAACAGGCAGCCCCTTCCCCCAGTAGCCAGTCTTGAGTTCGCAGTCTGGGTTTTTATTAAAAGATGAAATTGGAAAGCTTCCTAGATTATACAGCTGGCCAGGTCCTAGGCCAGCTGGGTGATAGTGTAGGGTAATGAGCAAGGTGACTCACTTGTTCCAGTGGAGGCTTCATCTCCTGTGAAAGAGCAGGGGTGGGGGCAGGGGTGCTAAACAAAATATAAGTAAGATCCCTGATATAGTTTGGATTTGTGTCCCTACTGAAATCTCGTGTTGAATTGCAACCCCAGTGTTGGAGGAGGGGCCTGGTGGGAGGTGATTGGATCATGGGGTGTGGACTTTCCTCTTGCTGTTTTTGTGGTAGTGAGTGAGTTCTCACTAGATCTGGTTGTTTAAAAGTGTGTATCACCTCCCTCTTCACTCTCTTCCTCCTGCTCTGGCCATGTAGGACATGCCTGCTTCCCCTTTGCCTTCCACCATGATTATTAAGTTTCCTGAGGCCTCCGAAGCCATGCTTCTTGTACAGCCTTTGGAACAGTGAGCCAATTAAACTTCTTTTCTTTATAAATTACTTAGTGTCAGGTAATTCTTTATAGCAATGTGAGAACAGACTAACACGGCCCCCAAGTGCTATGACCATGCCAAATACCCAAGTGGTGTAGAAGTGGCTGGCTGCAGGCCTGTTATCAGGCAGAAGGCACACAGACATCAGGTGTGACTTAGCTGTCTTTGCAGGTCCAGGCTTCCAAGGCAGCTCTTTGCCAGAAGGAGGCATGGCCCTGGGCCCTGTGTGTCTCTGGATGATGTCTAAATGGGGGACTGCGTGGGCAGCAAGAGTGAGTTGGGCCTGGAAAATGCCAAAGACAGGAAGAAGAGGGGTCCACCCAGCACTTAAGCACCTCTGTATGATACCACTTCATTTCCCACCTCTGAAGACAACAGAACCTAGGGAAAATAGCTCAAATAAACAGCCATAAAGCCAATCTTGAAAAAGAAAGAAAGGATGGGGTACCAAGTACCAGGTCTTTTTGAGTTTTGACTGGAAAATTATCTCCTTTACCCAAGGTCACTCAGGTGATAGAAATCTTTAGATCTAAGAAGGCTCTACAGTACAATGTGTAATAACAATGTTATTAACAGTGGCAACAATAGCAAAATCACTGGATGAACCCTATGTCATGGCCTGACCATGCACTAAGTACCTACACAGCCTACCTTGTTTCATCCTGCCAGCAATTCTCTGAAGTAGGAATCATTGCCATCTTTATTTTACAGATGAAGAAACTGAGGTTCAGAGAGTGTAAGCAGCTTAAGCCAAACAATGGAACCAGCATTTATACCAAGGTGCCTGTAACACAAAAGTTTCTAACACGAAAGCAGAATATATACCCTGACATTACACAAACATGTGATTCATCAGACTTCTCCAGGAAAAAAATCCAGGGCCTTTGATTACCCCTAACACAGCCTGAGTCCTGAGCACTGAGAGACCCAGTATTTCCCCTGTTTAGTTCTATTATTTACTTCATGTAACTTACTAGCTGTGCAACCTTGAACAAGGGCTTAGCACAGTACCCAGAATGCCATAATGTCAGCTGATATTATTATTACTGTTAGCCTCTGTGAGCCCTTCACCTGGATAAAATTGGGATAATAGAGCCCACACTATCTACCTCACAGGCCAATTGGGAGGTCAAATGAGGTGATGAATAGAAAGGACTGTTAAACTCAGAAGGTCAGTGTGAACATATTGTGCTGTCATTAATACATTTATTTGTTCCTTCAACAGACTTGTCTTGAATGCTTATTATGGCCTGAGGTAGACACAAAATTGAAAAACAACAGAAGCCCTGCCTTCATACCTTCACATTCTCCCTGAATATTTTAATAATTATTTCTTTGTGTACCACAGGGCAGGGATTTTCACCACCATTTCACAGATCAGGTTATGTAATTTATCCCAAATCATATAGTAAGACATAATTAAAAATAACAGGCATCTCTATGATTTTGGGCAAGTTACTTAACCTCTCCATGGTGGGCTGAATCATGGCCCCCAAAATATCTAGATCCTAATCCCTGGACCTATAAATGTTACTGTATATAAAAAAAGGATTTTATAGATGCAATTAAGTTGATGATCTTGAGATGGGCAGATTATCCTGGATTGGCCCTAAATACAATCATGAATGTATATCCTTGTAAAAGAGAGGCAGGGGGAGACTGGACACAGACAAAAGAGGAGAAGACAATGTGATCGTGGAGTAATCACAGATTAGAGTGATGTAACCTCAAGCTAAGGAATTCTGGAAGCCACCAAAAATGAAAGTGGCAAGGAATGGATTCTCCTCTAGAGCCCTCCAAGGGACTGTGGCCCTGCTGACACCTTTACTACTATTTAGTAGTAATGATTTTGGACTTCTGGCCTCCAGAACTGTCAAATAATGATTTTTTCTTGTTTTAAGCCAACAAATTTGTGGTAATTTGTTACAATAGCCATAGGAGTCTAATATACTCTTCATGCTTCCACTTCCTCATTTGGAAAATAGGGCTAATAATAAGACCCACTGATATGGTTTGGCTGTGTCCCCACCCAAATCTCATCTTGAATTATAGCTCCCATAAATTCCACCTGTTGTGGGCCAGGGACCCAGTGGGAGATAATTGAATCATGGGGGTGGGTCTTTACCGTGCTGTTCTTGTGATAGTGAATAAGTCTTATGAGATCTGATGGTTTTATAAAGGGGTATTTCCCTGCACAAGCTCTTCTCTTGCCTGCCACCGTATGAGACGTGCCTTTAACCTTCTGCCATGATTGTGAGGCCTCCTTAGCCACGTGGAACTGTGAGTCCATTAAACCTCTTTCTTTTGTAAATTGCCCTATCTCGAGTATGTCTTTATCATCAGCATGAAAAATTGACTAATATGCCCACCTAAAAAAAAAAAAAAAACTCTTATTTTAGGTTCAGGGTATATGTGAAGGTTTGTTATATAGGTAAATTCGTGTCATGGGGGTTTGTCATACAGATTATTTCATCACCCAGGTACTAAGCATAGTACACAATAGTTAATTTTTCTGATCCTCTCCCTCCTCCCACTCTGCACTCTCCAATAGGCCCCAATGTGTGTTGTTCCTTCTATGTGTCCACGTGTTCTCATCATTTAGCTCCTACTTGTATGTTAGAACATGTGGTATTTGGTTTTCTGTTCCTGCATTAGTTTGCTAAGGATCATAGCTTCCAGCTCCATCTGTTGTTCCCGCAAAGGACATGATCTCATTCTTTTTTATGGCTGCATAGTATTTCATGACATATACATATATACCACATATTCTTTATACAGTCTACCACTGATGGACATTTAGGTTGGTTCCATGTCTTCACTATTGTGAATAGTGCTGCAATGAATATATGCGTGCATGTAAGACCTACTTATAATATTGTTGTGAAGATTCATAGGGTTAATACATGCAAAGGTCTTTCAAACAGTATCTCCCATGTTGTAATCACCATATAAGTATTAGCTATTTTATCGTTGATGTTATTGTTGTTATCATTAGTGAAATGCTTGCCATATGCCAGGCCATATACTTAGGCCTTTAGATACATTTCTTCTGGTAAGCAAAAGTGCTAGACCTATAGCTGGAGTTTTATGGATTTCTTTATATATATATATATATATATTTGCTTGTAGTTATTATTATCACACAAAGGTCCCATAAGAGAAGTTTGTCTCAAGCCTTCATAACAACTCTATTCTATACCCTTTCCTGAACTTGTGATCCCAGAACCCAAGCTTCTTGGGAAGAAGCCCTACCTTGGGAAGGCAGGTGATCCTTGATGAGTCATTCTAGCCCACCTCTGGCTCCAAGCTCCCTGCTGGAAATGCTAGAGTGAGGTGGGATGGAATGAAGCTCTATCTTCTCCTAGGATAGAAACACTATCTCTTATTAGTAGGACAAAGGGCATCATTACCTGTCTCATTTCTCCTCTGAGCATTTGCCACGTATCAGCATTCCATTGGTATTTGGTAGATCATTAAATATACCTAGGATGAGTGAAGAACAAAATACCATTACAAAAATAGAGATTTTGAGACCCACAGAGATTGAGTGTATTCATCAAGGCACAGGCAGGAAAGAGATGGCCTACCCAAGGGTGTAATTTGAGGAGAGTTTAAGGAAAAGACTACTTACAAAGGTGTTTGTTGGTTGGGTAAAGGGAACCAATTAGGGATTGTTAATGACTCTGGAACTAGTCACACTAGGGAGATATTACCACTTCTAACCTAAAGGAGCAGGGGGAAGGAGTAGATATGGAATTCACTGAAAGATGTAGCTGTGGGAAGGAACTGCAACAGGAGATGTAGCTTTAGGTAAAGCAATATAAACACTGGTAACCTACAGGCTTCCTGCCCAATAAGCCTGTTGCCCAGAGAGTAAGGGAGCCAGGAAAATCAATACACCACCCTTTTTCTTGTTCTACCCTTCATTCTTTTGCCACTGCTTCTCATTGACTGAACCCAACTGGATGACAGAGGAGTAGGGAGCTCAGGTGATGGAGTCCACATGGGTCAGCCTCTTGGGGCACACAAGGGTATATGGTGGAGAAGAGTGGAAAGCAGATCTAGAGAGACAAAAGCAGCCCATCTAACAGGGCAATTTTCCCAAGGTCATCCAGCAAGACCAGTGCTAAGTTAAAAGTAGGACTTGTAGTGAGTCTAGGCTCAATCTTTGAGACCTCATACTTCTAAGCAACCTAGTCTCATGATGAATTTAGTATTTGGCCAAGTGCTTGTTGTCCTCATTTATCCTTAGGATTTCTGACATGGTTTTTTTTTCTTTCATTGTCAATGTATTTGAAAAGTAATATCTCTCCAACATTGCTCAATTCCTTTGGTTTTTGCGTCACCTCTTTCCACAGGCCATAAATGAGTTAATATAGAAGTTAAATAAATAAAATTTCTGTTGTATTCCTTCAGGCAATACTTACAAACTTATACAAAATAGAACTAAAGTGTGTAGATTTTTCTGAAAGTTTTGGTTGAGTATAAATTAGAATTCGAAATTAGGACATCTCCCCCAGGAGATAGAACTTAGTTGTCTGGAGAAAGGTTGGGTAAATGATGAAAGAATCCATGTCTGCTGTGGGTATTACAGGCATCAAATCCTTGCTTGGCAAGGCTGGAAAGGTCTGGCCACTCCACCTATGGGCCTTCAAGGTGATTATTCACCAATGTATACTTGTCACACACCAATCAGAAAGATTGGCTGGTGGAAGCTTGGGCTCTGGAGTCAGCCAGAACTGGATTGGTTCTAAACTCTACCACTTCCTTGCTGTGTGGTCTTGGCTGAGTCATTTAATTTCTCTGAGCCTCAGTTTCCCTTCTGAAAAAGTGGGGGAAATGATGTGCTTGCCTTTCAGACTTCTTGAGAGGTTGAAACGAGGTCACACTGTAAACCCCTTAGCATGCTACTTGGTGAGGAGTCAATACTCCATTCAACACTCCAGCACTAAGCAGGAATTCTGGGCTCAAGAAGCTCCCTCTCTTCCCCCAACCTCTACTGGCTTCCAGATGGCTTGTGTTATCTGCCATCTCCTGGTCCTGTACCCTCTGGACACATTTCTTGCATTTTGGCTCTGGTATCTCTGATGTCTCTGACTGCTTGAACTGGAACATTGATCTTCTCCTGCCTTCACTGTTCCTGGTTCTCAGGCTTTCAGACTTGGACTGGAACCTACACCATTGGCTTTCTGGCTTTTCGATCTTTGAACTACATCACTGACTTTTCTTGTACTCTGGCTTGCAGACAGCACAATCCTGTAAACTAATACCTTATATTAAATCTCTTGATATGTACACATATACATGAACATAGACATATAAAGAAAGAACAAATAGGAGTTTATAGATGTGGATTCTGGTTCATCGTCTTTCTGCCCTTGGTTTTTGCCAGAATCTTTGGGGACTTCTGTGTCTTTGTGATTTCCCTATAAACACCTGGGACTCTGAGTTCTTGACTTTCTTCTCACTTTCGTTGACAGTCACCTTTCCCTCTCTTCAGCTGTGCCACCACATGAAAGTTTTCTCAGAACTGCTCTCATCACTCCCATGATTCCAAACTCTGATATTTCTCCCTGGTCATTTATGATCCTCTCTTGTCTTCCTACCTCTGCTACTGAAGCTACTCTTGGTGCACATCCCTTCCACTTACCCACCTCCCCTGGTTCCACCCTGGCCCCTGATTTTTCTAGACAATGGATCACACTTCTCTTGGCTTCAGCCATTTCAGCCCCACTGTCCAGGATTCTAGAAACCCTTCTGTCTGAACTTCCAGTGGGAGAACCCTGCTTATTCAAACTGATCAACCTCCTATTGATATTTGCAGGCTGCAGAGTATTGTAAGTGAAAGTCTTGACATGCTAGCATCTTGAGGGTGTGGGGATCCCTTGTCACCCAGGCTGCCTGGCTGCACCTCTGCCCCTTGCTCAACTGCCCTTCCCTTTCCCTCCTGTGGATCCTGCAGCCCTTTTCCACATGACTTCCACCCTTTACCATTTGCAAACCACCACACTGGAAAATAGTAGGTAGGTGGAAAGCCACATGCTTAAAACACATAGAAATACCTGGGCTCCAACAGGTCACAGAGGAAGGAAATGTAGGCTAGTCTAATTCATAAATGGATGTTTTCTCGTAAGCTCAAAAAAGAAGCTCTCTGAAAATGAACTGTATTGGAGGGAGTGGGGGCATGTGAATAGAAAATGGCAAGGTTATTTTTTTTGGATCTAGATTTCTCTGAGGGAATATGCTAGAATGGAATTCTGGAATTTCTCTCTCAGAATAATGCAAGTTGGTAGCAACATCCCCAATTATTATTTTTCAAGGTCCATCAATTGCTGCTACAACAAAACACCTATTAAACCATTAACATTTATGTTCAAATGAAATGAGAAAATGTACTTTGCAACAAATCCATATGTCACAAGGAGTTGTAATTTTTTTCCGCTGCTTTTTTGAGTCAGTAAGCAACTCACCTCCATTTCATGATTTCTTTCTACTTTTCTTCTCATATTCACTCTTGCTTCCCTGTAGTCCTTTCTCCTCATAGTGGCCAAAAGAATCTTCAAAGAGCATAATCCAGGGCATGTCTGCTCCTTGTTCTCAATCTTTCAGAAGCTTCTAGCTGTGCTTAAAGTAAAATCCAAAGTTTTACCATGGCCTAGAGGGCCCTACAGGCCCTGGTCTCTGTCCTTCTCTCCCACCTCATCCCCTTCTGTTCTCTTAGTCATTCGGTATGATCCATCCTCATCCTGGCCATCATTATCTCACACCTCGCTGGCTGTAGTAGCCTCTTCACTGGTCTTCTTGCTTCCACTCTTGCTCCCTGCAGTCCATTCCCCACTCAGCAGCCAGAATGAGCTTTTGAAAACACAAATCAGATCATTTAAACTTTCAACCCTTTAACAGCTTCTCTTTACAACTAGAAAGAAATCCAAACTCTTTGGCATGCAAGATATACCATCATCCATACTGCCCTTCTATTCTAGGAAGCTATCAATCTTCCCCTAGTGGGTAGATTTTTTAAATCAGAAGAGAAGAAGCCAGTTTTAGAGGTTTAGGAAGCCATTGAACTCTTTATTTAGAAAACATTATCTTAGATTCCATCTATGTGCCATTATAGGGATCCAAAGTTGAAGCAAGTAATATCTGCACTCAAGGCCTTTGCAGTCTAAGTTACACCAACAGATGAGGAGGGCCATGTCTCGTCGTAAAGGTGGCAAAGTTTTTTAGGTGACAGTGCAGACTCTTCGGCAGTTCTGGTACCTGTCTTCACATTCCCATTGAAATGTGGAATCTTTCACTTTAAAAAGTCTGTGCATAAGTCTGCATTCAGTCTTCTCTGGAGATATTGTTGATCTTCTAGCATCACACAGCCCCTTGATAGAATCTATGTAGTGCTAAATTAATTTCACAAGTCTCTTTGCTCAGTATTCTTTCATGGGCTCAGGCCAGCACTCTTGACATTTATCTACCAATGTTCTCTTTGTCCAAGAAAACAAACTTAACAATGGCTCTGAAATAGCTACTCCTATTCAAGTATTTACCAAAAGCAGACTTTTCTTTTTTAATCTGGTGACTCATGA
Source organism: Alouatta palliata (assembly GCA_004027835.1). NCBI lineage: Eukaryota > Metazoa > Chordata > Mammalia > Primates > Atelidae > Alouatta > Alouatta palliata. The sequence continues at coordinate 70,701 of PVKV010009072.1, forward strand.
CTGTAAGATTATCTTTTCACAATGTATTGCAGTGGTTCTGAATATACTGGTGATGGGGTTGGTGAATCCGAATGACCTTTGGACATCTGGAAAAATAACATGTCTTTGGCACATTTTACATTAAAGGCATATGCCCCTTCCCAACAGTACCCACTCCAGTTGAGTATCAGAACTTTATTCATATAATTTTTCTCTTTTTTTCCTTTAAAATATTTCCTGAAGAACTATGGTTAGGTATCTAGACCATCAGTTGCTTTCACCCACTCACATATTTTCAGCATGTGCTACATCCTGATCATCACTTATATATGTGGTTCATAGAGGCAACTTTGAAGGGGAGAGATACGGGGAGTCATGAGAGTCATGAAGTCAAGACATCTGAAGTCAGTGCAACTCAAAGCACCACACACGGCCCAGTGGAGATCATAGGCAAGAACATGCATTCTCTGACTTCACAAGCTCTCAATCTAATAGTTCAAAAATCCAACTTTGCTCCTAATTTGCTCTATGATCCTGACCAAGTCTGTTATGCTTCTACTTCTGTTTCTTCACCTGCCGAGTGTGGGGTCTTAGACACCTGGCCTCTCAGGCCCTTTGCACTTTTGCTCTAGTGAGACAACGATTCCATGAAACTTTGCCTCTTAATCTTGCATCATGGAACTTCCTTGGCCTACTCAGCAGCAGAAAAAACAAAAAACAAAAAACTACACTGACAGGCTCATTCTATAACTATGCTGAACTTCTACTTTCTTCTTTTGTCCTGAATATGTCCATTTTCACACTGCTATAAAGAACTGCCCAAAACTGGGTAATTTATAAAGGAAAGAGGCTTAATTGACTCATAGTTCTTCATGGCTAGGGAGGCCTCAGGAAACATACAATCACTGTGGAAGGCGAAGGGGAAGCAAATATCTTTCTCACAAGGTGGTTGGAAAGAGAGAGTGAGAAAGAGCATGGAAAACTGCCTGAATAAACCATCAGATGTCATGAGAACTCGCTATCATGAGCATCATGGGGAAAACTGGCCCCATTATCCAGTCATCTCCCACCTGGTCCCTCCCTCGATACCTGGGGATTTTGGGGACTGCAATTTGAGATGAGATTTGGATGGGGACACAGAGACAAGCCTCTTAAATTTGCTCCAAATTTCCCTGGATTCTCTTGTGTTCATTCCTTTTCATCCTGTATCCTTAGACTTCAGGAGGATATCAGCAATGAAGGTGTCCTCTGAGAAAAGAGTTCATATATATGTGTGCATAAAGACTTAAAGATGAATCAATCCTTACCAGAATGTTTTTCTCTTGGAAAGGGCTGTCCTCTACCACCGCAACCACCAAACAGCCCAGAAGAAAGTCACTGCTTAGGTACTTCCAAGATGCAATATTACTTTAAAGTAGAAAAAGCTTTCTTCCAGTTTCTCACTCTAAATCAATTCTGATATTCTCTTCTTCCTGTGAGACATTATAAAATAGCACAATTAAGAAACAGTTTGTTATAGAGATATAACTATTCCTAATAACTGCTCTTGTCTTTTCAACATAATTGTCATTGAATTTCTCACTAATATTAGAATTATGTATTTTTGGCCAGGCACAGTGGCTCACACCTATAAACCCAGCACTTTGGGAGGCCAAGGAGGGTGGATCACCTGAAGTCAGGAGTTTGAGACTAGCTTGACCAACATGGTGAAACCCTGACTCTACTAAAAAAAAAAAAAAAAAAAAAAAAAAAAAAATTAACTGGGTGTGGTGGCAGGCACCTGTAATCCCCCAGCTACTTGGGAGACTTAGGCAGGAGAATTGCTGGAACCTGGGAGGCAGAGGTTTCAGTGAGCTGAGACCACGCCATTGCACTCCAGCCTGGGCGACAAGAGCAAAACTCTGTCTGAAAAAAAGAAATAAGAATTATGTGTTGTTGAATATGATTAATAATAATAATCATAACCTTTCTAGGCTTTCATTTTTTGTTCAACTGGGAATTACTTTTATGATGCATTATACTATATATAAACTTTTCCCTAGGAATTCTGGTAACATGTCTCTCTTCATCCCTCAAGTTCATATGAATTTCCTGAAATAATGAAAAAGCTGCTGTTAGAAATATATGGATGAGCATCACACTATCCAATTTGAAAATCTACTAACAACTATAGTAATCAAAACAGCATGGTACTGGCATAAAAACAGACACATGGACAGGTGGAAAAGAATAGAGATCCCAGTAATAAATTTACATACTCATAGTCACATGATTTTTGACAAAGACATGAAGAACACACAGTGACTGAGACAAGAGCACAAAGAGAGTATGGTCTCTTTAATAAATGGTGCTGGAAAACTAGATATCCACATCTAGAAGAATCATGTCACATCACATATAAAAATCAAATTGGGCCTGGCTCATGTCTGTAATCCCAGCACTTTGGGAGGCCAAGGTAGTTGGATCACCTGACGTCAGGAGTTCAAGACAAGCCTGGCCAATATGGTGAAACCTCATCCCTACTAAAAGTACAAACATTAGCTGGATGTGGTGGTGCTTGTCTGTAGTCCTGGATACTCAGGAGGCTGATGCAGAAGAATCACTTGAACCCAGGAGGCGGAGGTTGCAGTGAGCCAAGATTGCACCACTGTACTCCACCCTGAGCAACAGAGTCAGACTCTGTCTCAAAAAAAAAAAAAAGAAAGAAATCAAATCAAAATGGATTAAAGACTTAACATAAAATGTGAAACTGTAAAACTACTAGAAGAACACATAAGGGAAAATCTCCTTGATGCTGATCTGGGTAATTGATACACAATGGAACACTATTCAGCCTTAAAAAGGAAAGAAGTGCTGTCATTTGCAACAACATGGAGGAAATTGGAGGACATTACATTAGGCTAAATAAGCCAGACACAGAAATACCAATACCACATGATCTCCTTTATATGTGGAATGTAAAAATGTTGAACTCATAGAAACAGAGAGTAAAATGGTGGTTGCCAGAGGTTGGGAGGGGGTGGTGGAGAGTGAAGAGATGCTGGACAAAGAACATAAAATTTCAGTTAGGAGGAATAAGTTCAGAAAATCTATTGTATATCATGGTGACTACATTTGATGACAATATATCGTATATTTAAAAACTCTAAAAGAGTACTTTTTAAGTGTTCTCACCATAGAATAAAAATAAGTATGTAAGGTAATGCTTACATTAAATAGTTTAATGTAGTCATTCTGCAACATATGCATATATCAAAAACATCATGTTGTACACTGTAAATATGTACAATTTTTACCTGTATATGAAAAATATGTAGATGAGTGACTGCTGAACACAGCCTCCTTTTCTGGTTTTCCACTTGAAGGGGTCTGGCTGTGTCTGTATTCTTTTATCACCACTGAAACCCCCATCTTGGTGCCCCTGCTGATTCTTTGTTTGTGGATTGAGTAGCTAAATAATATGGTGTCTTTAAAATACCTGGGAAATTTCCCTGGCCTATAGTAGTTCTTTTTGGTAATTGAAGCATTCATCTACACTGCTCCCTTTGCACACCTGCCTTGGGACAATCAAATAATATAGAGCTGAGAAGTGGCCGTGTTATAAGAGAACAAAAAATGAGAGGGAATAGAGAGAAAACATGTAGGAATAATAAAAGCCTGAGGGTCACTCCATTACTCTTCACCAAAACACACACGCACCCACACCCGCCCACAGAAACAGAAGATGATATGATAGCTTTCATTATGCAAACAAAAGGGGTCTTATTATTTTACCTCATTGACTTTAAGGAAGATAAACTCATGACTAAGAAATAAAACAAATTTTTACCATTCAAATTGTCTGACAGAAGCAATGAATTTATATCTCAGAACTTGCCTTCAGAGGAGTGATGTCTTATTTATATATTTACCATTTAGAATAATTTTTCTAAAGAATTTTGAATTATTTCTTGCTACCTATTCCCCAAACAGCCCCTGAAGTCAGTATAGCAAACTTTGACTGGGTTTTCAGATTAAAAAAATACAGTGAGTGGGAGCCTGCAAGATGGGTTTTCCCAGAGGCCTGTGATGTCCCCAGCAGCAGGATGGGCCCCTTTGCTCTTCCCTACCATGGCCACTATTCAAAAGTAGAGCTATTGTTTTTAAGCAGTTGTTCAAAACAATAATTGAAATTATGGCTCGGAGGTACTAAATAATTTGGGTGCCTCTGATAGAAACATGGAAAACTTCAATTGTAAGAGTTGATTAAACTTTATAATAGGCAAAATTCAAAGATGACCCTTGTAATTCTTACACTGTGGTAGAATCACCCTTATGTAAACCCTTCTCCTTGCATGTGGGTGGAACCTGTTACTTGCAGCTAAACAACAGAGCATGGCAAAGTTTGTCACATTTTACAGAAGTAAGATTCCCTAGTCAGTCAACTTTGGATCAATCAAAAGGAAGATTATCTTGAGTAGGCTTGACCTAATCAGGTGAGGCCTGCCCCAAAAGAAGAAACTGGAAGAAGTCACTCTCTTTCCTGCTAGCCTTGAAGAAGAAGCTTCCATGATTTCTACTGCTGCAAGAAAACGAATTCTGCCAACAACCACATGATCTTGGAAGAAGACTTCTAGCCTTGGAGCCCACCCTGGCCAATATTTTGATCACAGTCTTGTGAAAACCTGAGCAGAGGACAGCCATAACCGTTTTCAGATTTCAGATCCGTAAAAACTGTGAGATAATTAATTAATGGTGTGTGTGTGTGTGTGTGTGTGTGTGTGTGATGGAGTCTCGTTCTGTTGCCCAGGCTGGAGTGCAGTGGTGAAATCTCAGCACACTGCAACCTCCGACTCTCAGGTTCAAATGATTCTTCTGCCTCAGCCTCCCCAGTAACTGGGACTACAGGTGCCTGCCACCACACCGGGCTAATTTTTGTATTTTTAGTAGAGACCGGATTTCGCCATATTGGCCAGGCTGATCTTGAACACTTGACCTCAAGTGATATGCCTGCCTCAGCTTCCCAAAGTGCTGGGATTACAGGCATGAGCCACCACGCCCAATCAATTAATGTTGTTTTAAGCTACTAAGTTTCTAGTAACTTGTTACACAGCAGTAGAAAACTGATATAAAGTTCATGAGCCTTATTCACGTTCTCTAAAAAAATGGAAATGCTAACTAGTGATATCTCAATAACAAGTTGAAAAGATTCAGTAATAAGTGCCTTAGCTATTTCAGTATTATTTGGGTGGTGGCTAACAACCTGGGCTTCAGAGTGAGATAGTCTTGGGTTCTGGGACCCACCCTGACACTTAATAGCTGTTTGAGTTTAGATAAGTCACTGTATTTCTCTGAACCTCTGTTTTCCTATCTTTGATGCCGTTTTCCATGAGTGTGATTCTGTTGCCATTTAACAACTGAAGACATGATGTTAAGGAGAGTTTGACTTTCTTACACAGACACAGGATCTGATACTGGTTAATCAACATACTGAATTCTCCAGGCCAGGGGAAAGAAAACTTTTCAATGGGGAAAAGTTTTCATTAAATGAATTTCTGGGCCACCTTTGTTTTAAAGAAAGTAGGAATGGTGAGGATTGGAATTGGCGTATAAACATTTCTCAGATTTTAGACTTCTGGAATCTAGCCTGGTGTTTGCTGGCTGCACTTGCTCCCTATTCTGTTGTCCAAAGGCAAATAAATAAACAAGTCACCAAATGATAGCAACGAGAAGTGCCTCGTCAAAGTCACAGGCCCTACGAATGTCAGAGTAAAGAACAGAATTCAGGTTCTCTGGCCCTCTATGCTCTGCAACTACATCATCTTGCTGTTCCTGGAATTTCTCCTGATTTGCTGTGAGGCCCCTAGAAAATAATGTCCACACACGGTTTCTTTCCTTGCTTCGCCCAAAGCCTGCATGCTTTAACTTGATTACATCTTGTCTTGCTGATAGAAAGTAATTTCAGCAAGTGCTTAGCTGTAATAGTTACCACCCCAGTGTGAAGAGGTCTCTGTTCTCTGAGAGAGCAGAGACCAGTTTCTAGCACCCACTCACAAATTGCACAATGCAATTATCTCCATTCCATTATCTCCCTGCTTGCCCCAAAATATGGAAGTGGCTTAAATGCTCTTTTGGTTGAAAAGGACAAGTAGGGGGAAAAAGATGTAGTGAAAAATATACTCATATGGAATTTTTTAAAAGGAAAATTTAGTGTAGTGGATTCCTTAGAAAAGCAGTGTTGTTCCTCCTGACAAAATCCCCCTCATCTTTCAAGACCCAGCTTAGCTGACACTTCATCTAGGACTCATTCTCTGTTCCACCCCAGGCAGAATTTCTCTCTTTCTTCCTCCTCCATGTTCCCATTGCATTTTGACTAGAATTCTTTGATATTTATCACAAGTTGCCTTGTATTAAAGTTATTCTCCCCAGCACAGAGGCAGTACACTTAGAGAACAGAGACCAATTTTTACTTATCTTTGCATCATCCACCCCTACTGCCATGCCTGGCAAAGAAGAGGTACTCAATCACTGTTTGCTGAGTTGAATCTAAAATCAACTTTATTGTTTTTTACTTTGAAATTTGCTGTAGCATACTTGAAAGTTGCTTTGGCAATGAATAAAACTGTTTACATTTTTAGAGTTAAATCAGGGTGGGTTGAGGGTGGGGCTGGGAATGATGAAATTTCCTATTATAGAGTTTTACCAGAATCTCAGATGGAGAAACTGGGTTTGTGAATGGACTTTTGGGTTTTAGTCTCCTCTACTTTCCTCTCCATATGGAGGTAGTACATATGTTGGTATATCAGTCATGGTTCAAGTTCAACATACTGAAACCACTCAAGGCATACTAATCAGAAATTATTTAACACAGAGAACACATACTGAAAACTTATTTGAAGGGATGAACGTGTGGGCTGTATGCTGAACATCCAAAAATGACTCCTAGAACACAACAGAAATGACCCACTTGAAGAACTACTATCTCTAAGCCCACTGATGGAACCACTATTTTTTTTTTTTTTGAGACAGGGTCTCACTCTGTTGCCCAGGCTGGACTACAGTGGTGTGATCACGGTTTGCTGAAGCCTTAATATGCCAGGATCAAATGATTCTCCCACCTCAGCCTCCTGAGTAGCTACGACTACAAACACAAGCGACCATGCCTAGCTATTTTTTTAATTTTTGTAGAGATGGGATCTCCCTGTGTTGCCCATGCTGGTCTCTAATTCCTAGGCTCAAGCAATCTTCCCACCACTGCCTTGCAAAGTGTTGAGATTACAGGTGTGAGCTACTGTGTTTGGCTGAACCACCACATTTAAGAATGCATTGCAATTGCTGTCATCCAGGAATCAGGAATACAGAATTAGGAAGCTGCCACTGCCACTATTTCTACCCCAACTGCCTCTTGGCCCCTACAAAGATGATGACTGGGTAATGGGAGATGGGCTCTGTCCAGTGTCTCTGCTACAACTTGCTTATCAACATCCAGGAAACTAGATAATGGACATGGGGCAGCAGTGCAAAAAAACAAACAAACAAACAAACAAAAAAAAAAAACCTCGTGTCTCTAAGACCTAACTTGCCAGCAGAAAACAACTAAAAGAACAGAGAGATGGCCCTCACTTTCCATCTGCCTTCAAAACTCTAAGCAAGTGCATATAGTTTGCTTCCAGATCTTCAGCTACAAGAGAAACTGGGAAATATAGTCTCTAGCTTTCCACTCTCAGTAGTATAGGAAGGTACATCAAAAGGAAGATGAAGTAGAGACTAAATGAGATAATATACAATATTTCCACAGGCTAATTCTGGGACAGTCTGCTGGCATTGCATGGCTGTGGCATTGAGGAGCTTTCTACCCTGTGGTCAGATAGACCCATTGTCTTAAAGACATTATTATACTAAATATGCCAATCATTGTTTGCCATGCCACAGCAGGAGAAACTTAAAGAGAAACTACCTGTCCCATAGCCTTGTTGAATGGTCAGTGGATTATGTGTTCCAGCCTCCTGGCTGTACCCTATGTGATCATGGGTAGGTCCTTGGCCCAGTGGTGGCTCATATGTAGTCTTGCCAGGAACATGAGTGGCTTGGATGACCTGGTCTGAAAAAAAGAGTTAAGCCCATAGACTTATGGACTCATAAATTTAGTATGGTATGCTGTGTACAAGATGAAACTATCACAAAATCAGATTGGTAGAGACGTTAATGGAGCAAATAAGCAGGATGAAGCAGAAATACCTAGGAGAAGAGACAGCATCCCCTGAATGAGCCCCAGAGAAGGTAGCTGTCTCCAGTCTTAGCATCTTTTGAGGCTAGTTTCAATCTAAGCATACCCTTGCAACACTCTTTTCATTTGCCTTGAGGATAACTTGAGTGGGCCTAACATGTAGCAACAATTTTCCTGATTTTCTGTGTGAACTTGTGCAAATAATTTCACTCAGCCTCAGTTTCCTCATTTTCAAATGGTGATAAGAATCTTTCCCTGTCTGCATCAGAGAGTTCTGAGGCTCAAATGGCCCAATAGAGGTGGAAGAGCTTTGTAAACTATAAGATGTGCACACACACACACACACACACACACACATGCACACACACACACACACATATGTACAGCTATGTGTATATGTATATATATAGAAAATAAATCATTAGGAGTCACATATATTCCCTGAAGAACATAAAGCCTTATTTGTCCCACAGCATTTATACATTTATGTTTCCCACTGTCTATGAATATTCTTAAATTCTATTTTAGTGCAAGTGAAATTAGCTGGCACCTCTGTTGACAGATGAGGAAAATAAAGAGATAAAGGTAATCTGCATGTCTCAGGATAATTAATGAAGAAGTGGAATGAATAAATCTATTATAGAAAAGCTTGTTTGGATTATGTAAATATTCCACCACCCAAGGTAAACCAGGTGGGTCTAAGTGACATAGAACATGGAGCTGCCATTGCAAATTTGGTTACTGCTTAGATTCTGCAATGCCAGCTTACTTACAGGTTGCCTCACTCTGCATAACAGTTTAATTCTTATGACTACATGACTACCCGTGTAGACATTCACTCACTTTAAGTGCAAGAGTTACTCATAAATTTATTCACTGAGTCATTCATTCCCAGGAAGCACTTTTCCCATCATTTCATACAACAGGTATTACTTTTTAAAGTGAATGTTTACTCTCCGATTTGGCTAGCAGTCATCATCTGTTGAGTGTTTTTCATTGTGTCAAGCCCTGCACCAAAGCACAGTGAGAGACATGATGATGTATAAGGCATGGTCCCTGCTCTCAGAGGACCATAGCTATGCAAGTTAGTCAGGGAAAGCCTCTCAGAAGAGGTGGTGTATTAGTTTTCTGTTACTGCATAACAAATTACCACAAACATGGAGGCTTAAAATCTCACCCATTTATTAGCTCACAATTCTGTTGGATATGGCCCAACTGGCTTCTCTGCTCAGGGTATCACAAGGTTGAAATCAAGGTATTGGTGAGGCTGATGTCTCATCTGGAAAGTCCAGGAAGACTTGTTTACAAGCTCACTCAGGATGTTGGTTGAATTCAGGTCATTGAGATTGTAGGACTAAAGTCCTTGTTTCCTTGCTGGCTGTAAACCAGAGGTTATCTTTGGCTCTGAGGGCTGCCCACATTGCTTGCCATGTGGACTCCTCTATCTTCAAAACAGTAATGGTGTGCCAAATCCTTTCCAAGCTTTGAATTTCTGACTCCCTCCTTTGCAATCAACTGGAGAAAACTCTCTGCTTTTAAAGGGCTCACTTGATTAGGTCAGTCCACTCAGGGTAATCATTCCATGCCATATAAGGAAACATAATCATAGGAGTGATATCTCTTTATATTCACAGGTTCCACTCATACTTAAGGGGATTATACAGGGCATGTATCCGAGGGGGTAGAAATCTTGGAAACCATCTTAAGATCTTGACTACCATAGGTAAATGTCAGAATAGTCTTTGAGAATGGTAAGCTATAAATGCTATATAACCATGTTGGAGAGATTTGGAAGGCACAGTTTTCCAGTTTCCAGTCTCCCATATCTGTTCCCTTCATTATTTTCTGATGATGGCTATTCCTTCTTTGGATTACTTAATACCAAAGAAGATCATTTGGACCAGTTGATGTCCACATGTGGCCTTTGGGCTCTCAAATGACATCTGGCTTAGGAGTGTCTTTCTCTATGGAAAATTTGAGGAGTGCTTCTCTCTATAAATTCCTAGAAGGTAGTCATTGCATTTTCCTTCAATACTCCCACCTCCAAACAAAACAAACCAAAACAGCAAACTTCTCCTGATCCTTATATATCTGACAAATTTCTCTCTCAAACTTTATAGCCAGGTTTGGGAAAGAATCACCTATGTTCTCTTTCTCTGTATCCTTGCTTACAAATGGCTCCTCCACCTGCTGCAATCTAGTTGCCATTCTCACCATTCCATTTGGTTTCACCCAAAAGAATAGACTCACCTGGATTCAAATACTGGCCTGATCACTATGATGGCTGATTCATGTATTAGCTTGACTGAGCTAAGAGATGCCCAAAAAGCTAGTAAAACATATTTCTGGGTCTGTCTGTGAGGGTGTTTCCAGAAGAGATTAGCATTTCAATCAGTAGACTGAGTAAAGAAGATCTGCTCTCACCAATGTGGGCAAACATCATCCAGTCTTTCCAGGACCCAGATAGAACAAAAAGGCAGAGGAAAGGAGAATTCACTCTCTCTTCTTAAGCTGGGTCATCTATCTTCTCTTGCCCTTAGGCACAGGAGCTCTTGATTCTAAGGCCTTTGGACTCTAGGACTTATAACAGCAGCAGCATATTATGAGACTTCTCTGCCTCTATAATCATATGAGCCAAATCCCATAATAAATCCTCTCACATAACTGGATTTACTATGGGATTTGGCACACACACACACATACACACACACACACACACACATACATCTCCTTGATTCCATTTATTTAGAGAACCTTGACAAATACACTCACCTGATGTGTGACTCTCTCAGCCTTAATTTCCTCTTCTATAAAAAGCAAATGACATTCATATTGAGTGTTTTGGTGAAGATTAGTGATAATGCATGTAAAGCACCAACACATTGGCACTCTTCCTCTTCCATGACTCTAAGCATTTTGAGAACAGAAACCGTATTTTAAAGAGTGGCCACCCTTTTGACACTGGCATTTTGATAAAATAGCACCAAAATCTCTCCATGTTCAAATGGGCCTATGAAAGCGTTCTTATTGAGAACTGTGCTTCCTTACCTCCCACATTTCCTAGCACAGTGCTTGACACATAATAGAAACTCTGTTGTTTGTTAATGGTAGAAATGATGAATTAGTTTATCTTTTTTTCTTCATCTAAATTGTATGCTCATTGAGGGCAGATTATTTTTCTTATTATGAAGATTCCACATGGTTTGTTCTTCCAAATGGAAATATTAATTTGGTCATAAAATTTTTCAAGGAATAAGCAATACTTGGTTATGGAAAATTCTTTCACTAATCCAAATTCTCAGACTTAGATGAAACTCAAAGGAAGATTGAACTCATGTATCCCAGTAAGTAGTAGCTCTTTAATGTTTAATAATCATCAGGGAAAAAGAGTTTCCACAACCTTCCCCAGTAACGTGTCTCCGAGTTAGATTAAATAGAAGGAAGACAATAAGGATTATTAAAATTCCTCATGCTGTATGTAAGTCTATTTGCAAATGCTAATGGGTTTCCCAGGATGTGAAGCAACTTCCTTTCTTCCTTTCTCCCCCATCCTTGCGCTGTCTGTCTCTTTCCCTCTTTCTCTCTCTCTGTCTCTATCTCGTGTGTGTGTGTGTGTGTGTGTGTGTGTGTGTGTGTGTAGGTTGTTTGCCCTGCCTGAATTAGGGAAGAAAAATGGGCTCTTCCAGAGAATTTGAATCAGATTTCTTACAGTGGAGTGGTTAAGGAATAGAGCTTAGGCTTTTAGAAAGATAAATTCTGTTACATATTCAAGCTCCACTGTTTGATTTTGGGTAGCAAGTTCTTTAGCCCCACCAAGCCTCAGTTTCTTCAGCAAGAAAATAGACATGAGATTGAGAGGATCCAAGATGGCCGATTAGGAGCAGCTGAGGATTGCAGCTCCCAGTGAAAGCGTGGAGGGTGAGTGGACGCCACATTCCCAGACGGATTTTTATTGCCCACCGACCAGGAGATTCCCAGGGGGAGGAGCCCCACGGGTCGCCAGCGCACCTGGTTTGGCCGGCGCGGCTGTTTTCGCCAGCTCGGCTGTTTTCGCCTGAGCGGGCGTTTTCGCCGCCGCTGTTTGGAGCGGCGCCCCGGCGCAGCAGTTCCCAATAGAAAATACGTGGGTCCGGGTGCCGTTTTCCCTGGCAATTGGAACTCCGGGAAGGCAGAGCCGCCCATTCATTTGATTAAAAAAAGGGGACTGAAACAGACAGCCAGGCCAGGAGATTTCCCAGGCAAAAAAACACCAGTGCCTGCGGTTTCAGCCGGCGCAGTGGGTCACTGCACGGGAAATCATACAGATCCCGGCGCCTTTTCAGCAGGCGGCTGGAACACCTGGGAGACAGTCAACCATTCAACTAAAAAAGACACTCTGAGGCAGGGAGCCAGGTGATCAGGCTCAGCTGGTCCCACCCCCACAAAAAAACAGCCATTGGAAACTCTCTGGATCGAGAGTTTCACAGCAAGCGCAGCTGAACCCGGGACGGTCCAGCTCTGTGGGGGAGGGGCGTCCGCCATTACTGAGGCAGTCTGCCACTACGGAGGTGGTTTGCCATTGCAGAGGCAGTTCTAACTACACCGGTATAAACTGGACTGCAGGGAAGTTCACACGGCAGCTGGGCAGAGCCCACACCAGCTCAGCAAAGCCTCTGCAGGCAGTGAGTAGGCTGCCTCATCGCTGGGCAAGGCAGTCCTGAGAAAAACGCAGCAGCACAAGGGAAACTCATAAATAAAGCCCTAACTCCC